>BQNB010076199.1:0-11217 GCA_026074375.1 Tanacetum coccineum | reverse complement strand
CCTAGCGGACAGGATGGTTACTTTGAGAGTATCCACGACCGGGGTTAAGGGGGTAACCACAGGGACCTTGGTACGATTGAAACGTCTTATAAATCGTTACTGGAAAATCGTGTAATTGGATTGTATTGGGTTGGTTGTGCATGCTAGCCTATATGATAGTTCATTTATTGTCCTACAATGTTTCTTTTATTATCACAGTAATGTGCAGTTTGGATTTTATATCGTGTCTTAAACCTATGACCCTCACCAACTTTATGTTGACATTTTTAAGCATCATTTTTAGGTGAGTAGCGTGATGATTAGAAGAATATTATGAAGAGTGGCTAGAGAGACCCCATGCATTGCTTGTGGAGTTGTCTTTTCTAGTCTTTTCATTTATGACATTTGTTTTGCTTGATACTTGTTTGTTGGAGATTGTTAGTTTTCGGATTATGTTGTTTCGTGTACGACATTACTTTAGTAATGCAAGACTCCTTTATCTTGTGTTGGGTATTGTCATGACACATAGTGTCCATTTGATTATCTCCTTCATTTAGATTTCTTTATAGTAGACACCATTGTGTTGTGATGATATCCATTCTCGTTACGCCTCGCGTTTCCGCCTTGGCGAGGTGTGACAATGAACACCTTGGTTGTGCCGGTAAGGAGGCGGGTCTTGTTAAAAAGCTTGTTGTGGTTGAGAAAGAAAAGGATAACATTTTGGACAAGAACCGAGAGTAGGGGGGCGTATCAAGCGGTTAGAAGAACAACTTGCTTCCAAAACATCCTCCCTGACCGAAGCAAAAAGTTCCGTTGGTGAGCTGAAGGGCGACCTGGAATGCCTGACCGTAGACCTCAGTCAGGCGGAAATTGTCAGGCACAACTATGTTCGGCAACTACTTCCCGCCGTCTTCTAACGACTTCTCTCAAGCAACGAGTATAAAAGAAGCTTATCTGATGTTTTCAACCAAGCTATAGCCGCCGGGTGGTCGGAGGGTGTCAAAGTTGAGCGTAACCAGGAAGAGGCCGAGGCGATCCTGGCCGCTGCAGCAGATTATGATCCTCACTGCAAAGACACATTCATGTCCTCCTTTGACTCTCTGTTTACCCGAAGATATCCATATGTGGAGAAGCTCACAGAGTCCTTCCGTCTACCCTTGGGGGATCTTCAGAACATGTGGCCAAAAGGTACTGGACCCACTCTAAGCGGCAACGCTGCGGATGCCCCGTAGTTAGCCGGAGGGCTTCTCCTATTCCTATTTTTGTGGCTGTGTAATGTACATGAAGTTAGGTTAATTCTACGAAATCTGTGGCTTGTACGGAGGCGCTTTACATACTTGTGCTCTTTTTTTTGTAACTTCATGTTTATCCGTTATATATATTGGTGCTAATAGATTTGGTTGCAAGCTTATTCTGCTATTTCCTCGCTATTTATGTTTTTTCGACTTTGTATATTATTTGGCTCTTGGCACCTGCGCTTATCCAGAACGTCTTGCGTTACGGGAATTATAGGTCACTTGGCCCTTGGCACTGGGACTCATCTGAAGCGTCTTGCGTTCCGGAAATTGTGCGTCACTTGGCCATTGGCACTTGGACTCATTCGGAACGTCTTGCATTCCGGGAATTGTACGTCACTTGGCCATTGGCACTTGGACTCATCCGGAACGTCTTGCCTTCCGGGAATTGTATGTCACTTGGCCATTGGCACTTGGACTCATCTGGAACGTTTTGCGTTCCGGGAATTGTACGTCACTTGGCCATTGGCACTTGGACTTATCCGGAACGTTTTGCGTTCCAGGATAAAACATAGTGTAGACGTTGGTTACATGAGTCGTTTCGGGGTAGCTAGTCCCTTCCGAAACCATCAATTGGTTATATCTACTTTTTGATTTTTAGGAAAATTACTCCTCTCCCTAACTTGGGAGAGGAATTACATTAATCATTAAAGAAAAATTGTCATTACATTAATCATTCACCGAATCATCAGAATTCTAAACACAACGTAGCACTTCCTAAGGTTGATGACATGCCATGTTCGAGGCACCTCCTTTCCTCCCATCGTTTGCAACTTATAGGAGCCATTCTGGTATGCTTCCGTCACCCTATAGGGTCCTTCCCACTTCGGACCCAGCTTGCCCTGGTCCTCCACTCTATTGGCTTCATTTCTTTGGAACACATATTCATCTGGCTTGAATGATGTTGGTCTCACCTTCTGGTTATAATATTGCTCCATTTTGGTCTTATACTTGGCTTCTCTTATTGCCACCGCTTCTCTTCTTTCTTGAAGTAGATCCATGTTTAGACGCAGCTCGTCCTCGTTCTCATCTTCCCTAATCATCATGGTTCGGTGAGTGGGCATTCCTATTTCCGCTGGTATCACAGCTTCACTCTCGTACGTGAGGCTGAAGGGTGTTTCGCCGTTGCTTTGCTTTAGGGAAGTACGATGAGCCCAAAGTACATTAGGTAGCTCGTCGACCCATCCTGCTCTCTCCCTCCCTATCCTTGCCTTAATGCCTTCTGATAAGTGCTTAATTACACATATCTTTTACCTCTAAAAACGAGCTTAAATGACCAAAAACAGACAAAAACTGCCAAATATATGTTTGTTTTGCATTTGTATTGTGCAGGAAGTGGATATCATCAAAAAGACAGAAAACCAAGCCAAAATGACAAAACTGAGCATGGAATGGAAAAGACTGTGCAAAATCAAGGCCAAAGTCCAAAAATGCCAAAGTCAGAGTCAATACTGAAGAATCAGCAGTCAAACCGGAGCCGGAACTGAAGAATACTATTGAATGCAATCTTTACCCATCTGATGGGCCGGGAAAGCCCAATAGTATATCTATGAAGACTGTGAAGACCAAATGGGCCCTCAATCATTTACAACAGCCCATTTGTGTGCAATTGACAAAGACTGTGAAGACTTTGAAGGCCCAATCCTAGCCCAGTTACAGCCAATCTCAGCCATTGTACACACAAAACCCACTCCTACACCTTATTGGGCTTGAAAAAGCCCAAATACCAAACCTGTACCTTATTGGGCCCAAACCCAAACCCAGTGGGCCCAATACAAGCCCAAGCCCAACAAAAGCCCAAAACTACTTTTTTATAAAACACAAGGACCAAAAATGTAAATTTTAAAACTTTGTTTTATAATTAAAAATGAAAAAATAAAGAAAAAAGGGCCAAAATTGCCAAGTTTTGAAAGTTGTTTTATTAAGAAAATTAGAAAAATAAAACACAAGGGCTGTTTTTGCAACTTTTCAAAACTTCTTTATTTCTTTTAAGATAAAACAGCAGGGACCATTGTTGTAATTAGCCAAAACTTTCTTTGTTTCCTTTTAGTTATAAACCACAAGGACCATTTGTGTTATTCTCTAAACATGTTTATAACTAAAAAACGGGCAAAAACAAAATAGAAAGAGTGAAAGAGTTAAGGGACTAATTGTGCCTCTTCCCCAACCTCCCCTTTTAAACCCTGCAACCATAATCCCTGTACCCCCATGTACCCGCCAAAACTAAACTGCCTCTTCCCCACGGTTTTAGCCCCATACCACCTCCCAAGTACCCTTACCAGCTCACCCCTACCCTTTCCCCACAACCCAATGCCCCTACAAACCCTTTCCAGTTCAACAATCACATAACCCGATCCCCTTCAATGGCTAAGATGAAGACAAAGCCATCCAAGGGCTAGGATTGGATGAGGGTCTCTCTACTCACACAGCTTGCACAACCCAAGTCCAAAGACAAAGCTTGGAGCCTCTATAAAAGAAAGAAATCCAAGCCGAAGAAACCACACCCCTGTTTTTACTTTTCTTAGTTAATTTTAATTCAGTATGCTTTAAAATATTATACTCAGTTTATTCTTAAGCTTTATGTTGTAATCTTTCAGTTTTAATCAAAGTTAAGTGTTTTTTGTGATAATGCATTTTGTCAAAATTCAAACTATCCTTTAAGCTGTTTAATTCTGTTTAACTAGTTTAAACATGTGTTAAAAGTGATTAGAGTTCACTTGTAATCATTTTCCTTGGCCTTTCTTCACTAAAAAATCAGTTAAAAAGTTTTCTATAAAAATAAGGGGGTGTTTGGTTCTGACCCAAAATGGGTCATTATGGGGTTATGTATGGGTTAAAAACACTCAGCACCTTTGGCTGAGTGTTTGGGTGTGATTAGGATATTTTTTTTTGCTAATTTAAGAGCTCAAAGTATCTAATTGTGTTTTTCTTAAGTTGGCTGAAAGTTTGGAAGCAAATCCATGTTATACACAGCTTAAGATAATAAGCTGATTAAGCTGTGTATATCATTTTAAAATCTCTCTTTTGTCCACCTTCTAGTGTCTATTTTGTTTTTTAAAACATCACCTTTGTTTCCTCAAAATTGTAAGTAATTTGTCAAATAAAATCTGTCAAGTAGTTATTTTGAAAAAAGCCTCATTTTCAAGCCCCATTATCAGCACTTTTTTATTATTGTTAAAAGCTAATTTTTTGAGCTTAAGCTCACTTTACACCATATTAAATCTGTTTGAATTTGGTTTTTCATTTTAAGCCCTATTGAGCTTATTTTGATAAGCTAAAATAAGCCTTAAGTTTGTTTGTTTCTCCCCTGGTGCTGAAACCAATTTTCAGCACCCTTGTTCTAGCTTATTTGACATTAGGCCCTAGGATTTTTAAGCTTCTTAGAGTAGTCTGTAGGGTAGTCTTGTAGGTTCAGTAGCTTATTTAGGTTAGATAGCTTAATAGGTTAGCTTAATTGTAGCTTAAAAGTAGTGTTTTTCTGTTTTTATTTTCATTTTCAGTTTTAGCTTATTTCACTTTAGCTTATTTTAGGGCTTAAGCTTATAGGTTTTAGCTCATCTTAGTTCCCTTAGCTTAATTTTCATATTAACTTAAGTAACTTGCTTATTGTGTGCTTAAAAACTGAAAAAGAAAAGAAAAAAAGGCCAATAAGCTCTTTGAGCTTTTTAAGTTTCTGTCAGCCCATAAGCTCACTTTTCTGGCTTATTGTGAGCCTTTCAGCACTTGCCCCTTTTAAAGAAAATGATAAGCTCAAGCCCCTTTACAACTTTGCTTCTTTGACTTTTGCTTAATAAGCTGTTGGACCCACTTTGTAATCGGGGTCCACTTCAGGGACCATTTGTGTAATTTCACTCTTTTATAGTTAACTGAGTTAGTGCTTTAGGTTAGTGTTTAGTTTCGCAGTTAGTCCTTTAGGTATTACACTGTTAGTCCCTTGCCAGTTAACCACAGTTAGTGTATTTATTTAATTTAATTTAATTTAGGTTAAATTTTAATTAGTTTAATTAATTATAATTTCTACAGTAAAAATTAGGCATTTTTATATTTTTAGAATTCTAAACTTTTTCTTTATTTAATTTTATTTTTTCAGAATTTTTATAACTTTTATTTTTTGTCTTTTTCTATTTTCTTAGTTTTAATTAGTTATTAATCTTTATAAATTCATAAAAAATCAGAAAATTAATAAAAAAATATTTTTCTTTTTTATAAAATTTTCTTTTGTCATTTAGTGTCTAGGAAAAATATAAAATTTAGTATAGGCTTTATTTTTCTTAAATTTCAGTTTTAGACCCGTTTTTTTATTTCTTCTTCATCATTTCAGATTTAGGGGACCCATTTTTCCGGTGCGTATGTACCGTTTCTTATGTCGTTTAGCGTTCAAACGACCTCCCGTTTTTGTTCTAGTTTTTCGTTTATTTTTCATATTAAAGTTATTAGAATTTAATTTTGATTTTTAATTGTAATTTTAGCATTTATTTTCTAATTTTTAGTATTTAGGGTTCCGATACCTTTATTCTGTTCCCGATATTTAGTGTTAGTGATTTAAAATTTTAGGATTTCCCCATAAGTAATTATGCTTCCCGTAGTTTTAGTTGTTCCTATTAAACTAATTTTGGTGTTGCCCGTAGTTTTTTTTAGATCCATTTCCTTTGGTGTTTCCGTAGATTGAAATTTAAGTTTTATTTTAATTTAGTTATAATCATATCGAGTTTCTCCATCATTCAAATTCTCATCAAACCAGGATAAATTTAATTGCAGCCTTCGTTGGGACATACGAACCAGGGAATATCTCTTCCGGAAGCTTTTTATCCATGAATTTGATGTCTTATATATTTTATATATATACTTATCAGCGAATCATGTTATCAAATTTTTTTCAAAACCAATACAGCATATTCGACTTTCATCAAAACGGCGTATTTGTGTTACTGATATGGCGTATTAGTCTTTTGACCCGCCCAACCTGCCATGTTTTCTTTCCCAGAAAATTTAATTACAGTTAAAATAGACGACCCCAATATTACTATGAAGATATATTTCAGGCTTATCGAAGAAAAAGCACATAGGATAGGTAAGGTGGTATAACTGGGAAATGCTACGTTATGGTAAGATCTGGTATGATGAAGACGTTCACGACCTTAGATCTATTGAAACTGAATTCCCAGCTATAGTATTTGCTGACGCATTTACATCTGAAGTAACGCTCTCCTATGAACCCACGGTAAGTCCTCTTAGCGACAATCAAATTGACTTTGGAATATGGTTTGACGAATCTGACGATGAAGATTACACGGTAATTTATGACAAAAATTCATTTTATTATAAAATAATTTCTGTTAATGATTTGAAAACGGATTCGGAAAATGATAATGTGTCTAAGTAATTAATGCCTTGTTTTCAGTTCACCCAGAGCCACTGGTCAGTTATTTTGATGATTTAGACTACTTTAAAGATTTTGAGAAAGAATTTTCGGCCATTGTTTACAATGATGCTCTAACGTCTAAAGTAGATTTCTTAAGTGAACCTACTTTAAGTCCTTAACATATCAATGAATTTAATTCGAAAGACGAAACATCATTGTCCAAATGTGATGAAGAGGAACAAAACATTTTATTATACTATAATGATCTATTTCCTTTTAACGTAATTCATCCTAATGATTCAAAATCGGGATACGGTGCAATGCAGATGATAATTGATAGGAGACAGTTCTTCGGGGCTGGGGTAATGTAATACACTACCAATGAATGGTGCCTATGCACAAGGGTAATTAAACTTTTCAAAAAAGTCATGATACATTCTATTAAAATTTTCAAAACTAAAATTTTTTGTATCAAGGAATTAAATGTTGTATATTGTGACTTTTAATTATTTTAACCAACGGGGATGGTTTACAGATCCTATTTTAAGAATTTATATGTGCCGTTTGGCATCCCGTTCGACCCCAAATTGTTTTATAAGGATGGGATTAAATTGGGGCAAGTCTAACTTAAAGACTTTTCTATAAACAAAAGTGTTCTTTGGTCAGGTGACAACCCGCCGCTAATGTATTTTCATGATTTTTATCGAGTCTGTCTGTCCCATTCTGTCTATACTGGGCGTATCCAAACCCCATTGGATTTTATTGGCGTTTTTGTATGATTTTCTGCCGTTATCCAGTCTGTTTGTGTTGTTCTGTATTTTAAAGTTTATTGTCAAATTTGTCGATATGGCGTATTCATTAAATGAATACAGCGTATTCGACCTCTGACCAATATTTAGGATTGTTTTCTACAGGTATCAATGTGGCGTATCCTAAGGAATGGATATAGGGAATCGACTTCATGTATAGTTTTTAGGTTTTTATTTCAAGTGTAACCAACAAATACACGGAGAAAGAAATTGCACTTGTTTTCTTATGCTTAATACTGGACCTTCTGAACGAAAATGACGACGTTGGTGGAGTATTTTCTAGAATCTAATGTGTGTTGTAGAAATGTGGACATTTAGACACACTCTACAACACACATTCTTGCTCATAAAATCAACATGGAGAATCTACCGTGCAAATATCAGGAGAGTTTCTCATTCAAATTCTTTTAATTCCCGTTTTTAATGTTTTATCAATACAACGAGGACATTGTATAACTTAAGTGGGGGGATGGGAATTAGAATGATATTTGTCTTATTTTTCACATTAAAGTGCTTAAATTATGCTCAAATTTGAATTTTTTTCAAAGCATACTTTTGTGAAATTACTTGTTACATAACCCGCACACAATAACCCTTATTAGATATTATGAGGATTTAACCTTATCCGTGTTTCCCAATTTGTTTACCCAAATTCTACAAATTATGACGTTGTGCCGGTGATGTAGCGGGATGCTTTAGAACTTGGCTTGGTATATCACTCGAGACCGCAACGATGAGTACTATGGACTTAGATGGAGTAACATGTTTAACTAGTAAATTTTTAGGAATACACCAAAAAGCCTAAATGTTAACTAACTACACTGGTTAGTTAAACCCCATGTAACCCTTTGCTTACTCTTACTATAAGAGTAAGATCCCTTAGAAAAACCTGTTGAGCCATTTCTGTCTTTTTCACACCAAATGTCTATTCGTTACACCTTAGCCTACCCTGTAGATTAAGCCTACTTAATCAAGTTGCTATTTGCTTTTGTGTAAAGTTTTGTATTCCCTGTGTCAAAGTGAAATTTTCTATCTCCGGTTAGGTTAGGAAATTGCGCAATGCAATGGGAAAATATGTAGCTCGTGTATTTTACTACTTTCGCGATTATGTATTATGTCCGAAGATGAAGTGTTGAAAGAAAAAAATTATATGGATGAATTATGATTGTGAAGACGGTGAATGTACAACAAGGATTTATGTTATAATTTGTGATAAGAAAAATTGATAATGCATCAAAATGAGTGAGAATGGATTGATAGTCGGGGTCATTTGAAACTTTAACGATGGAATACTTGACAGGATTCTGATTATTCGTTGATATGTGGATAAAACTCAACGATGTATAGTTTTGTATAAAGTGGTCGATATCACCACTTTTGTAAAAGTATGTTAAGTTTGGGATGATTGAGAAGTTGACCGTTATGGGAACGCCAACTTAGGTTGTCTTTGTCATTTTTATGATCGAGGCGTTTGTATATATTTTGAGTCTTTATGATGGAACGGTCAAAAAAGGTTACTAGCAACTACCTTATTTGTCCAAGCTTCATCTATTTATTTTGTGAATTTTATTTAACAACAATTTACTTCCCTTTCCTAGCAACTAACCTTAGGTTTTACTCGAACGAGGTTGAGATCGAGTAATGCATGTCTATTCTGTCGTTACGGCCATGTATGTGTGATTCAGCCACCTTGTTAGTTTATTACTTTTGGTGAAAGTTAGAAGATCCCTACCCTATATCGTTCTTCATCCTAACCCTTGGTTAAACTCGAATGAGGATGTGATCGAATTATACGAGTCTATTTCATTGTTAGAATGATCAACCTTAAGCCTAATTACCCAATTTACTTTTTAACTTGTTTCTCATTAGCTCTAGTGGTGGAGATGTGTATCCTTGCCAAGTATATGATATGAAACTAATCACAACCGAGCAAATGAGAGTACCAATTAAATGTTACACCCTAGATTAGTTGAGTGATATGAGTGTTTTCATTTCCCATATTTCGTGAGGTGCTTGGTCTTGTACAGGTGATTAAAACAAAAGAAATGCTTAACGGAAAAATCCTTAACTCCGGTTAGGATACATTTTTCAATAAATTTCTAGAGTCTACATGAGGACAAGTAGGATTCAAGTGATGACATCATATAACGTTACATTTATACCATCATTTATCTCGAATAAATTATCCACTTTCATATAATTATTGCAAGAATCGTTACTTAATTGCTTAAAGTTGTAAATTGCAGTAATTACGAAGTGATTTGTGAAGACATGCTAAAAGGCGCACTTTTTAGAGCTTAAATGATGATATTTGAAGATTGCTTATTTATGCTCAATACGCCGTATCCAGAAAAGAAGATACAGCCTATCAGCGCCTGGACTTCACAAGAAAACGCGCATTCTTAATTCCCAATATGGCGTATCCTACTACCTACATACGTCGTATCTAGCTGGATAAACATTCAGAGATTTGGTGAATAAATACAATTTGGGAAGGATATATCTAATTGATTATAAACGTAGCGTGCACTCCAAGGAAAACACCCCTATACACCGTATTGACCTCATTCAATATGGCGTATCCATCAAATTTCAAAGACTATAAATAGAAGACTTAAAAACGAGTTTTCAGTCTGCAAAATCATATTCTCTATACCATACACATAAAAGTAGATTTTCTAAAGAGAAGAAGAGCAGCCAAAGGTCAAGCATCGATCACGATTCCATAGAAGACACCGTGTAATTCCTATTGTCACACCCCCAAACGGGCCCTGGACGGAATACGTGTCCGGAGGCGTGACACTCTTGGATATCTCAAATACAAAGCATAAAGAACGACCTCTAAAGGTATGTTTTGAAAATAAACACCGTTGCGTAAATTTAAAATAATAATAAGTTTTACATCGATCAAATTAAAGGATTTAAAAGACAATACGCAGAAGCTTAAATGAGTTCAACAACAGTATTTAAAGACATAGATAAATCTCTGGTAAACCGGTATAGACTTCACATAAGTCAAGCAACGACATCCATGCTAAGCACCTGAGAAAAACATGCTTAAAACATCAACATAAAGTTGGTGAATTCATAGGTTTAGTTCAAACGTTGTTATAGTGGACCACAAGATTTCAAAACGTATGCGACAGTTATAACAGATACAACTTCATAGAAAGAGGTATTTACGTTGCACTAAGCTCATGACACCGAAGCTAATTCTGAACGTAGCATATAACATGCCAAATGATTGCTTGCCCTTTTAGGTGTCCGACCAAAGACCACCTAACTAGATTCGACATGACATATATCCGTTAGTCCTTGGACAACTCGAACAAGTGAGCGCTACTCACCCGGATAGGGATAATTAGTCCTAATAGATCTATTTATTTACTCGTGCTCCCTCAACCGGTCCTCCGGTTAAGAAATTAATAGTTCATGATAGTTCGGGCAAATAGTGGTCTAAACGCTACTTAGGCAACACGTAATCAGGGAAATCTCACGTATAGTACTTGTGTCCAATTTTAGAAACAAGCAATGTTTCTCACCCCAAGTTATAAAACATTTATTCAAAACGAGTAAAAGAGTGGGGCTATGAACTCACCTTGATGATAAGGTAAAGTGTACACGTCAAAATTAAGGTCTCTTGGAACGAATGGTGGTACACGGGTATGACCTAGAAGAATATAGGTTTCGATTTAGACTCGAAAGGTTAACGAATGTGATTGATGCATGAACGTTTATTATTCATTTTTGGTAAATGTTATTTGTGTATTAA
>BQNB010076198.1:0-31228 GCA_026074375.1 Tanacetum coccineum | reverse complement strand
AAGGATGCTTTATGTGGATGCGTTAATTGTGACAGGATTCAACGTGTCTAGGTCTTAAGGTGATGTCCCGCCTAAGTCTTAAGAATGATATGCCGCTTCGAGATAAGAAATCATTGCACTAAATAAACAAACCAACATTTAATTGGATTTAATATGGTTAATAAAGTTTTCTATTATTTGGCTTGTACCGCTCTTTTATCTTCTGATTATTTTCTTGCATGTTTATTGTGTTTAGAATTTATTATTGTCGCCATAAAACTTGTGCCAGTCTCTCAGGTTGAAAACCCCCTATCTATCGTTAGAAGCGTATATAGCATAGGTTTAACAAGTAATTAGAATTAACTTAATTAGAGTAATTAAAATACTGATAGATTATAAGGTTAACGACCTCGCTCTTAGTGTTCGACACCCTACTTACCACGAAACTCCACCCAATCAGGTACACTACCTGTTAGGAATACGAAAATCCTAGGAAAGTATCGGTTACTCCATAGATAACTGTCGTTAGCTCGTTAAGTATTATTTGGAACCTTAATAGGCCAAGTTAGGAAAAGCCCACGAAAAGCCTATGTAAAGCCTATCCATGACCGGCCATATTGAGGTATTTATACACCTCTTCAAGCCTTGGAGAGGTAGTTGGTTGTTCATTTTACATACATATTAATGCATTCTCTCTTCATGTTTACTTTCTCTTTCTAAAGTGTTCATCCAACCACTCTCTCTCTCTCTCTCTAAAACTACCTCTCTTTCCCTCATCAAGTATGTTATTATATATTCTACAATTGGTATCAAGAGCTATGGAGTGATTTGTTTAGTTTTTGTGTTTGTATTTGGTTCATTTTTGTTTACACCGTACGTCCTTTTCTTGTTTTTTCTTTGTTTCGAAGCTTCTCGTTACACTAAAAGATCATTTACATAGGTGAATTTGATCTAGTATCCTTGGATATAGGTGTACAAGCTTAGAATCAACGAAAAACATAATTTTTTTTGTCATGTTTGTGTTCGAAAGCTTTAAAAAGACCAAATCTTAATTTTAAATTTTTTGGCTTAAAAACCTTAAAGTTTGCATTTTTATTGTTCCTATAGGCTTAGTAACACTAGTTGTACAAGAATTTTTCCAAAACAACCATAAAAAACTTAAGGAACCAATCTAGTGCTTTCTTTTAGGAACTGAACTACTGGTTTCCTTAAGGAACCGATCTACTAGACCACCTTAAGGAACCGATCTACTAGACTTTCTGTTGAAACCGATCTACTAAATTTTTAGTTGGAACCGATCTACTAAATATAGTTGGAACCGATCTACTAAATTTTTAGTTGAAACCGATCTACTAAATTTTTAAAATTATACGGTTTATTTCTTTGACTTGTAAAATCACATGAAACACTAACTTGTTTTCCTGATTTTGTCAAGAATTGTAAAATCCCGTATAAGTCTCAAGTCATAAAACAAACAAAAGACAACTCATAACAACACAATTACTTTTAATCACCGCTCGATTAAAAAGTAATCTTTTACATACCAATTTCACACATCGAATTTCAATGGAATCTCTGAATTCAAATTATCAAGAGAGAAAGTTGCATCCGTTGCAATAAATGCAAGACAAAGAAAAAGAAAGATGCATGGTATCTTTTCGACTTCTACATTCACACCTCACGGCTCTTTCAAACAACAACTTAAAAGGAACTTCCATCGAGGGAGGATTCGAACTGGCATTTGCAACACTCTTTGAGCAAGATGTTTTGACTTTCATAAGAACAATGTTCGTAAACTTAGATCAACTAAAAAAACATCTTTCTAAAGAAGAATTTCAAGAACTTGAATCCTCTAGTGCATTTAGAGTACTCTTGCAACAATTTCAGACGTTCCTCTATTTACGATTCTCGTTCGATAATGATGAAGGTCTCATGATACGCAAGTACTTTATTGCATTGATGACATCAAATAACGTCTATTTTATAGCATCATTAATCTCATGTTATTAACCCATTTTGTATAGTTATTGCAAAGAATTGTTACTTAATCATTTATATTTGAGAATTACAGTAATTATGGAGTACTTGGTGAATATTAGCAAAAGGCACGCATTTTGGAGCTTAAATGAAGATATTTCAAAGATTACTATTCTGAAGACTAATACGCCGTATCCATCAAGGAAGATACGGCGTATCCGTGCCTGAACTTATTAAAGACCACAAAGGAATAAAGCCCAATACGTCGTATCCAGAAGATCTCAATACGCGTATCAAAGATATAGTATGTGAATATTCTGGAAGATATCAAGCGTGGTCCCTACTCCAAGAAATCCCTAATACGCTGTATCTAATCCTTGGATACGGCGTATCGAACCGACTTCTAGACCTTATAAATAGAAAACTCAAAAACGAGTTTTAAGTGTGCTAAATCATATTCTTGATACCTAAATCATAAAAGTTGATTTTCAGAGGAGAAAAGGAGCAGAAGAGGTCGAGCAACGCTATCAATTCCATAGGAGACAACGTGTAATTCTATATACTTTAGTAATCATTTAGTTTTTGGTATCATTTGTTAACTCGGTTAGTTTACCTTGGCTAAATAATTGCTTTTATATTCATTATGACGTTTGAAGGCTAATACCTTCGGGTATTAGCCACTATTATGAAGATCTGAATGTTTGGTATTTGTTTATCTTGATTTCTTGATTTATCGTTAGATGCTTGTTTATGTTTATCAATTTATACTTGTTTACGCGCTTTTGTATGTGACCTATCATTCAACTGGATCTAGTGATACAAACCAAGTAAATCTAGAGTCTAGGATAGCTCTCCATATAGTAATTTATACATCTAGAATCATAGGATCACAAATATTGTCCTTCTAAATCTATGTCTTGGATACGCTTTGGGCTTAACTAGTTAATTGATATTGCCAATGGTTTATTGATCATGTTGACTAGCAGGTGAACCTAGATAATTCAACAAATAATGTTCTGATTCCATTGGATTGTTGGACAAGTGGACTATTAGTGTATAAATTGCCATTAAGAGGTAAGTGGGTAAAGTCTCTATGAGCTAGGGTTTAACAAGATCACCATTGCTTTAATCACTAAGATATATTATAATCAGCAAATAAGGATGCTTTATGCGGATGCTTTAATTGTGACAGAATTAATGTGTCTTGGTCTTCGGATGATGTAACGCCTAAGTCTTAAGAATGATATATCGCCTCGAGAGAAGAAATCATTTCACTAAATAAATAAACCAACTTTCTAATCGGATTAATAATGGTTAATACAGTTTTCTTATATTTGGCTTGACCGCTCTTTTATCCTTTGTTTGTTTGCTTGTATGGTTTAAAGTGCTTTGACTTGATTGTAGTCACCAACCAAATCGTGCTAGTCTCTCAGGCTGAAAACCCCATTTTCCTGTTAGAATTAGGATTAGGACTGACATAGGTTTAGAATAGGATAGAATTAACATAGATTAGATAACCAAGATATTAATTAAATTGATAGATTTAACCTCGCTTCAAGTGTTCGACACCCTACTTACCACGAAACTACTACCCATCGGGTACAGTGCCCGTTAAAGTGTTGTTTTTGATTTAGTCGGCAAAATATAAATTTAAAAATTAAATCAATAAAATATACACCACACAACGACACGTCAAGTTTTTGGCGCCGTTATCAGAGAGTGAAAATTAATCTTGATATTTATTTGATATTTTGGTTTTTAACTTTAGATTAGATCTAACCCTTAGGAGTAGTGTAATTTAGATTAGTGTATATTCTTGTATATTCTATATATTTTTATATATTTGTTAGTTTAGTTTGCTTGTTTATTTGTTTGTATTTAATTGTTTTTCTTAATACACTGTTCTGGTCGATAGCTGAATACAGCGTATCCACTTCCATCGGATACGACGTATTTGTCCAATACAGCGTATTCATTCAAATTGATTAATATGGCGTATTCACTTCTATTGAATACGACGTATCGATCATCTAATTAAGTTCTTTTCCATTCTCGAACTTAAAGCCCAATTATTTTTACTTTCTCCCGCTGGTTCTACTGATAATTTTCTAGGAATTTTTCAGTAAGAATGACAAAGGTTATCAAAGGATAGTTTGAGAAAATTAAGGATGTTAAGGTCGAAGATGTTTCGCTCACTTGTGATACACCACTTGAAGCTTTCAACAATGAAGTTAATCGATTAAGCAGAATGGATGATGATTTATTCACATATGAAGTTGAAGTTGCTAATATCCCGTGTGACTCAAAAATAGATGATGATTCAGATCATGAAGCTCATGATGACATGGGATATGATCCGTCTGATGTTGCATTTACTGAATGGTTGGGATAAAAAAATTTCAACTACAAGATAATGGATCATTATACTATGAAAGCATTATGGATTTACTAGATCAGAGGAGATGATGAGGTTGAGCTCACAGAAGAAGAATCTTCTGATGATATGGATCAAGTTGCTGAAGTATTTAGGATCGACACTAATTTATTTGATTTTGAAACACCTATGTGCAAGGCATTTAAAGAATTTAACTATCTTTTACAAATCGATCCAGACTTACTTACTAAGGACACTGAGGGATTCAAAACCTATGAAGATTACAAGGATGATTGGATCTATGAATGGAACAAGGATGTACCATGGGTAGATGAGAAGCCATGGACTAACATTGGAGTTTGGACCAAACCCACACCAGTTAAACATACTTGCTAGCCTTTCAACTATAAGACTGGATGTTCGGAATGGCCAACATGTAGTTGGATGGATGATGGATACTGTAATGGAGGAAACTTACCAGGAACTTACATTATTAGAAACCAACTCCATTATCAGGATTATGAGTGGTACGAGGCTTTGGAAGATAGTGAACTTAAAGATGAGGCTTTAAGAAACAAAGCTATCATGGAAGGATTTATCGATGATGATGATGAGTCTCGTTATGAACAAATCAGACGATGGAACATATATACAAACTATGATGATGCTTATGAGATAAATCATGAAGATAATGAGAGAGAAGAATTATATGAGATACCGGTGTACAATATAAGGAGATATGTGATGATCAAATATTCGTTCAATAATGATGAAGAGTATGTTATTGTAAAAAAGATACGAATACGACGATCTTACGATCACAAGAGAAGAGGCGTGCCGAGCTTACTAAGAAATCTTTTGGAAAATAGACGAAGGATGGATGGTGACTAGAGCCAAGTGAAGAGAAGCTGAAGACAAGTCTAACTTAAATACTTTGTTGTAAACAAAAGTTCTTCCCGGGAGACAACCCGAATTATTATTTAATTTTATCGAGTCTGTCTTCCCAGACATCACTACAGCGTATCCGCCCCATACCATATGGCGTATTGATTGTATGGACGTTATCAGTCTTTATTTTTTTTATTGCACTTTAAAAACATTATTGTCAATTCTGGAATACGACGTATTCACTAACCTGATATGCCGTATCCACCAAAATTAACCCGTATTTAGTTTAGTTTAGTTTAAATTAACCGTAGGTACCAAGATAGGAATGCACATGTTCTTCCTATATTTTACACAGGACCTAATGAAAGAAATATCAACGAAGTTGCTGGAATGCATATTTTCTGGAATTCTGTGTGTGTGCTGTTCGTGCTAGGATTCAGACGCTTTTCCAGCACATAATCTTGCTCATAAACGTAACTTGGAGAATCTACCGAGCAAATATCAGGGGAGTTTCTCATTCTAATTCTTTTTAAATTCATGTATTTAATGTTTTATCTATACAACGAGGACGTTGTATAACTCAAGTGGGGGGATGGAATTAGAATGTTTACTTGGGACCGTTTGTCTAATCATCAAGTTGGGGGGATGGACATTAGAATGTTTACATTGTCATTAATGTTTCACATTTAAAATGCTTAAATTTATGCTCAAATTTTAAAAAGCACAATTCCAAGCAATACTCTTCGGATGAAAGTACTTGGATTTCTATCCACTCGAAACTAAATATACCTCTTGCTTGATTATTGGTGAGGGAATATAGGTATCTTCCGTATTCACAAAATGTTTACCCAAAATTCCACAAAATAATGAATGTGTCGGTGTTGTTGATTAGACTTTTGAACTTGGCTTGGTATATCCTGAGGACCCCCACAAAATATATGGGTATTATGGATTTAATTAGGACGTAACTTGTTTTAAATTGGTATATTTTTTAGGATACACCCCAAAATAGCCTTTACATGTGGTTATTTAACTCCTAACTCCAACGGGTTAGATAACATCCGAGTATAAACCCTTTTCCATCTCGTACTCTTTTGAGTGATGACTAGGGTGTAAAAACTTACACATATCTGTTTATGCCGTAAACTACCCATATTAACCCAAAACAGACTGAAAATAGCTAAAAATATACTTGTTTTTTGTGCTGGTTTTGGTGTACAGGTACGGCATTTAATCAAAAATCTCAGATAAACCATGTCTCAACAAATCGGACAAACACGGACACAAGAACGGCAAAGAGTTGATACACGAGCTGGTAAGCAAGTAAATAGTAACCTTGTCAACTTTCAGTAAATCCTTGGTTACTTTCAGTCAAACATTGGTCAATAAAAGTCAAAAACCACTCAAATCAATAACCCTAATGTTAACGCCAAATATGTTCCCTCAAGTTTCAAAATCACACATGTCCATAAACCTAAATGGGCCATACCCGGAGCCAAAAAGCCCAATTCAATACCATCACCATTATTACATACAAAAACCACTAAGGGACATTCTGCCAAAAAATGGAAGTCATTTTATACTACACCTTTAATAAAATCATACCCCATGGACTTAAGTTGCATATGCCCATTGTTTAAACTATCTTTTTACCGTTTCAGTTATATATAAAGAGCGCGGTTAGCCATGGATTACTATTTCAATCGTCCTTCTTGATTCACCTTGGGTCAAAATCAAAGGGATTTTGGAAATTGAGGGTCAAGGAAGACAATTCATGGAATCTATAACATAATGGCAGGGTCAAATTAGTCATCTCTATGCTCTTATTAGCTATCTCAAACAAAGATCATACAGTCCGGTGGTTATTGGCAAGAGAGCACAAGGTGATGGAAAATTTTTTCCCACCACCTATTGGATCATTCACGAAAAACTAAACACAAGGCTTCACAACGGATTGCCACGCTGGCAATCCGTGTGAATCCCAAGGAGTGATCCAACGGCTCATAATGATCCTCCAATGATTGTTTGATTGTACGGGTTAGATTAAAAGAAGCGTAGGAAGCATGGAAGCCCTAAAATGTTCTCTCAATAGCTATAAAAGGCCTCACTATCACACACACACACACCATCTAGTTTTTTAGTGCTTTTAGGCTTTGCTGTAAACTTTTGTTTTGCTAAATGTAAATTTTCTTTAAATGTCTTTTAAATTTTCTTTTTAAAGGAATTGTCAATCAGGTTTCTTTCTTGTTATTGAATTATGTTTTATGGTGTTCATAAGCTACTTTAAGCTCTTTTAATCTCACTTATAAGCTCTCATTTAACTCTCAAATATTAAGCTATTGTTACTCATAAGCTCCTATAAGCTTTTGTACACTCTTTCAGTCTCTAAGCTGAAATAGAGCATAATTCAGTTAACAATCTACTTAAATTCTTAAAACCAGCTTAAGTTACCTTGACTATTGGAATTGTGAGCTTTTGCAAGGAGAGCCAAACATGGAAAGGCTCTCATGGACTTATACTAGCTTATCCTATCCTAGGATAAGCTAGAGCTAGTAGATAAGCTCTAAGAGCAGTTTAAGCCTTGTTAAGCTAGGCTCATTGTAAGTTTCCCTTTAAATTCATTGTCATTTAATTTCAGCTTCTGTTTTGGCTTCTTAAGCATTTTAGCTTTTCTTAACTTTGAGCTTTTTGAGTAAAAACCTGAGTTTACTAGTTTTCCTTCAAAATTCAGTTAGCTTAATGTGTTTTCAGCTTAAGTAGCTTTTCCTTTCTAGCTTGTAGACATCACAAGGAATCTATAACAGTTTTTGGATTTAGAATTGAGCTTATAGTGAAGCTTGTGCAAAGCTTTTAGTCAAAATAAGCTAAAAATAGCTTAAAAGCCTTCTTACTGAAGGCAGAACTTCAAAAGCTCTTTTTGAGCTTAATTTTGAGTTTAAGCTAGTGTTGTCTTAATTAAAGTTGTTTAAAAACTTATAATCTTTAGTTTTTAGCTTTTGGTTTTTAAAATTTTCAAAAAAAAATAAAAAATAGCAAAAAGGGGTGTCTGCCAACCTCGAACCCACGACCTCACTCTTATAAACCCAACATGTTAACCATCATGCTACAATAGCTCATCCGTCCTCTTCTCTTTCCATTTAATCTTTAAACACATTTTCATTTCCCTTTTAGCTAATAAGTCGTAGCTTAACTACGGCCTTATAGAGCTTATTTGTTAAGCTGACACCTTCCTTTTATTTTTCCTTAAATCTTTGTTGCATTTTAGATTTTACCTGAATTTTTTAGATTTTTCCTTTTATTTTACAATTTACTAGGATTTTTCGTAGGTTTAAATTTTCAAAAATACATAAAAAATAGAAAAAAGTTTCAGAAAAATACAAAAAAATAGTTTTTAGTTTTATAAAAAATAGCTTTAGGTTTACATTCAGTAAAATCATTTTCACCACTTTTAGATTTTAATTTTTATTTTTGAGCTTTTAAATTTAAGTTTAAAAATAGGATTTTAATTTTAAAAATAGTTAAAAATAGTTTTTTGAGTTTTTATGTTACTTTGAACTTTTCTAAGTTTAAAAATCATTTTTCTAAATTTTTAGTACTTAATTTGCTATTTTTTAGGATTTAATTAAATTAAAATAGTTTTAAATTCATAATAAATTCAAAAATAATCAAAAAAATGTTTTTCTTTTTCTTAAAATTTTCTTTTGTCCTAATTTAGGTTTAGAAATTTAGTTTACATTTTTAGGAGTTAAATTTAGTTTATTTGCTTATTTGTCGCTTTTAATTGCTCCCGTTAATTTGTTTAAGTGTTTAATAGCTTTTAATTGTTTATTTTAATTGTTGCTTTTAATTAGTAGTTATAGAAACTCAAAAATATATTTTCTCTCATTCAAATCATAATACGAGCTAAAACGTGGTTTCAATTTCACAAGTCGTTGGGGAAATGACCCGGGTGATCATACTTCCCGGTTAAATATACGTATTATATTATATATATATCTTTTAAGAGTGAATTTTCCTTAGGGAATTTTCTTAATTACTCTAGTGGTATTATATGGTATATTTTATAGTGTATAAAACTCAACATCAGTGAAGATCTACTAGAACAACCCGTAGAGCCAATCCTTTAGAAATTACACCAACTATTTGTTTCGTTACACCCTTACACCTTAACCTACCCTGTTAGATTAAGTTTAATTTACAGTTTCTAGTTGCTTAAATTGTAAAGTTTGTATTTCCCGAGTCTTGTGTCATTTTCTATCTTTGGTGCGGTTGAAAATTTGCACATTGCAAATGGGAATTTATATTAGTAGTCAAAACTCATGTGATTTTACTACCATCACAATTAATGGTGAGTCTGAAGAATGAAGAACTATCGAAGAAATTATCCGGAATTATTATGATCGTGAAGATGGTGAAACTACACCAAGATTTGAAGCATAGGTATAAAAAAAAGAAGAGAAAAATCGTAAAAAAAAGAGTAGGAAAGTTTGAAGATAATCGTTTCGCAAAGAGCATTACCGAAGGAATTACACGAAGGATCAATTATTCGTTGATACGTCTAAAAAAATAAACGATGTAGAGTATTGTACAAAGTGGAAGATATGGCCACTTACCTTGTAGAGTATGTAAAGTTTTGGGATGATTGGGAAGTTGACCATTACGGGAACGCCAACTTAGGTTGTTGTTTTTTATCGATGATCAAGACGTTGTAAATAGTCGTGTCTTTATCATGGTAACGATCGGGAAAAGTGTCTAGCAACTTGTACTTTAGGCTTAATCTATTTGTTTCTTGATTTTTATTTAACAACAATTTACTTCCTTCTCACCTAATGATTAGCCGCTGGTTTTACGCGAATGAGGACTTGTTCGAGCGTGCATGTCTATTCCGTCGTTATGGCCATGTATGCATGTCTTAGCTGCCTCGTTGGTTTACGACTTTTGGTGAAAGTTAGAAGGTTCCTACCCTATATCATTCTTCATCCTAACCGTTGGTTAAATTTGAATGGGGATGTGATCGAACACACATGTCTATTCCGTCGTTACGGCCATGTATGTGTGCTTCAGCTGCCTTATTGGAGTGGTACTTCTGGTGAAAGATTATAGAATGATCAACCATAAGCCTTTCCATACAAAAACCTATATTTACCTTTATAAACTTGTTACTCCTTGGCTTTAGTGGTGGAGATGTGTATCCTTGCCAAGCTTATGATAGAATACTCATCACGACCGAGCAATTGAGCGAATTAGTTACATGTTACCACATAGATTAGTTGAGTGATTTGAGTGTTTTCATCTTCCTATTTCGTGAGGTGTTTGGTTGTGTACTTGTAATAGATCAAATAAATGCTTTAACGGAAAATATCCTTAGGGATACATTTTTATAAACTTCTAAAGGCTACTTGAGGACAAGTAGGATTCAAGTGGGGGGATATTTGATGACATCAAATAACGTCTATTTTATAGCATCATTTATCCCATGTTATTAACCCATTTTGTATAGTTATTGCAAAGAATTGTTACTTAATCGTTTATATTTGAGAATTGCAGTAATTATGGAGTAATTGGTGAAAGTTAGCAAAAGGCGCGCATTCTGGAGCTTAAATGAAGATATTTTGAAGATTACTATTCTGAAGACCAATACGCCGTATCCATCAAGGAAGATACGGCGTATCCGTGCCTGCACTCACCAAAGACCACAAAGGAAACAAGTTAGGGCGTATCTGGTCTGCCTGCACTCATCAAATGACCACATAAGGAATAATGCCCCAAGTGTCGTATTCAGAGGATCTTCAATACGCCGTATCATGATATAGTATGTGAATATTTGGAAGAGTAATCATAGGTTTTGGGTTTCCCCTACTTTAAGAAATCTCCTAATTAGCCCCGTATCTAATCCTTGGATTACGGCGTAGCGAACCGACTTCTTGTCCTTTTAAATTGAAAAAATCAAAAATGAAGTTTTAAGTGTGCTAATCATTATTCTCGATACCTAAACCTACAAAAAGTCGATTTTTAGAGGAGAAAAGGAGCACAGAAGAGGTCGAGCTGCATCGCCTAATCAATTCCTTAGGAGACGACCGTAGTAATTATACTATATATACTTTTGGAAATGTTTGTTTTTGGTATCTTTCGTTTTACTCGGGCTTTGTTTACCTTGGCTAAATAATTGCTTTTGTATTCATTAGGACATTTGAAGGCTAATACTTCGTTGGGTACTTGGCCATTATTATGAAGATCTGAATGTTTTGGTATCTTGTTTATCTTGAATTTCTTGATTTATCGTTAGATGCTTGTTTATAGTTTATCAATTTATACTTAGTTTGCGTGCTTTTGTCATGCGACCCATCATTCAACTGGAATCTAGTGATACGGGGACCAAAGTAAAATTTGAGTCAGGGATTAGCTCTCCATACAGTAATTTATAAATCTTGAATTTAAGATCACACTAAATATTGATCCTTATAAGTTATTTGTGTCTAGGATACGCTTCGGGCTTAACTAGTTAATTGGATATTGCTCATTTGGTGTATGATCGTGTTGACTCAGCAGTGTGTTAATGAACCTAGATTATTAAACAAATAACATTTATGGATTTCATTTAGATAGTTGGAACAATGTGGGGACTTACTAGTGTTGTATATAATCCGCCAATTAAGCGGTAGTATAAGTGGGTTTTAAAAGTCTTCTATGAGCTAGGGTTTAAACAAGATTTACCATTGGCTTTAATCCCAAGATAGATTTATGAATCGGCAATAAGGATGCTTTATGCGGTATGCTTTAATTGTGAAAAAATTAATTTGTCTAGTCTTGGATGATGTAACGCCTCTAAGTCTTTTTAGATGATATATCGCCTCGATTGAGAAGATATTCATTGCTCTAATACAAAAACAACTTTCTAATTCGATTAATAATGGTTAATAAGTTTTCTTATATTTGGCCACTTGGAACCACTCTTTTTATCATTTTGTTGTTTGCTGCGTGGGCATGGGTGTTAAAGTGCCTTGAATTGATTGTAGTCACCAACCAAACCGTACCAGTCTCTCAGGCTGAAAACCCTCCTTTTCCTGTTAGAATTAGGATTAGGACTGACATAGGTTTAGAATAAGATAGAATTAATATAGATTAGATAACCAAGATATTAATTAAATTGATACATTTAACCTCGCTTTAAGTGTTCGACACCCTACTTACCATAAAACTACTACCGATCGGGTACACTGCCCGTTAAAGTGTTGTTTTTTGTTTAGTCGGCAAAATATAAATTTAAAACTTTGATCAATAAAATATACACCACACAACGACACATCATGCATATACAAAGTCCGATGTTTCATTATTCCATGATAAACTGATCCAACACATGGAATCTCTTCGGGAGTCAATTCAGGAAAGAGCAAAGCATAAAGGAGAGTATGACAGAAGGATGAATGACAGAATGATGTAGTCAAAAGAGGGAAATGCTAATTTGAGTAAAGCATTAGATGCTGGTTTGGTTGTTACGAAAAGCAATGAGACATAATCAGAAAGGCATGTTTCAAGCAGCAGATCCAGGAAAGATACACATGCTGAGGATGCAGATATCAACTCCGTGAATAACAAACAGCCAATGGATGAGGTACAACTGATTGCTGAACATAATATACTTGCTAATGAACAACAACATTATGAGCAATCTGAATCCATTTATGACACATATTTGTTGGAAAAGGTTGATAGAAATACCACTCCTGATTCAACAGATATGAGTCATAGGGGAGGAGAGATTGACCAAAATGCTGTAAAATGTCAAGTTTCATGTCCTTTACTTGATCCATCATTTGATAACATGACAACATAATTTTCTAACCAATCTCTCGAGTCTGAAAATATTTCTCTCAAAAAGACCGTTGCCCAACTTCAAAAAGATTTTTTAAGAATGGAAGCACATTGTGTTAACATGGAACTTAAATATCAAAATCGAGCTTTAAAAGACGGGCAACATGGTCAAATTTTGAATGAAACAAGTAATAAAGCCAAGATTAACAAGGAAATAGAGGTACTTGAAACAATCAATATCGAAATGGAACATAGTGTGGCTAAATTACTTATAGAGAATGAGAAGTTGCATAAGGAAAATGAGCATTTGAAACAGACTTACAAAGATCTTTACGATTCTATCAAAAAGACACGAGTTCAGACAAAAGACCTTAATGACTCACTGATTGCTCAAGTAAATAGTAAGACTGTTGAAAATACTAATTTAAAAGCTCAGATTCAGGAAAAAGTTTTTACAAATGTAGCATTGAAAAACGAATTAAGAAAGTTAAAAGGAAATAGCGTGGATACTAAGTTTGTAAAACCATCAATCTTGGGGAAACAAGTTTTACAACCACCCAAAAACCAATCAGTTGTTAGACAACCAAATGCGTTTAAATTTGAATGACCTAACTTTTCAAAACGACGGTTTGCCTTCCAAGTTGATGTGAATAACAATTTGCCAAAACCATTCACTCCTCATTATTTGCCTAAAGTTAGAAAATCTTTGCTTGTAAAACCCTATCACGTGATTGCACCTAGCTCATCTAGGAATAGTTCTAAAGAATTGCATGTGTCAAATAACATGACTCATAATTACTATCTAGAGGAAGCTAAGAAAAAGACACAAGACAAGAATAGGAATCTTAAACATAGGGAAATGCCTTCTGCTAGAACACACCACTCTTCTAATACTCGTACACCAAAACCTAGGAGCAATAATTAAACGTCTAGGAATTGGCCTGCATCTAAGAGTAGTGAGGAAATGCTAAAAGCTGTGCAAAAAGCAGATCATTCTAGGAATCCTAGTTCATTTTCGAACTCTAAACACTTTGTTTGTTCGACTTGTCAGAAATGTGTCTTTAATGCAAATCATGATGCCTGTATAACAAAATTCCTGAAAGCGGTAAATTCTCGCGTTAAGGTTCAATCCCCTAAGACTAGAAATAGTAACAAACCTGTAGAACCAAAGATTCATACTCAGAAACCTAGTAAGCAGATTGTTACAGGACATAGGTTTTCTCCTAATAAGTATTCCGATGTGCATGAGAAAACAAACACTCCTAGATCTTGCCTTAGGTGGATACCGACGGGTAGAATTTTTAACACTGTTGGTCTTAGGTGGGTTCCAACTGGAAAGATATTCACCTCTAGCACAACCAAGGTTGAATGTGAACCCCCAAATGGTTCAAATGAAAATATCACTAACCCATATAAATGCGATCAAACTCTTAATGTCCATGCAGGTAACTTTAACTTAAGTGCAGGTACATCTTTCAATCCTAAAAAGGAAAGACTCAGAGTTTGTTTTCTGAAAAGAGTGATATATCAAAAACCAAGGGTTCAAGGAATTTACTTATGATAAACATGAACTATGGCGTCTGTAAACAACACTTCAGGTCCCGCTCCTCAAAGAAAAGAAAGGTGTATGCTTTAGTGCGCTTTATCTTTGAAAGAGGATAAATCTTCTTGTTTTTGATCATTCTCATCAACATTGTTCATATTTTCCCATGCTCGTTCCTTCATTAAGTGGATCAACGTACATTAGCTTGTATTCTAATTCACAAGATCAAAAATGGCAATCACATATGCAATTTTTGAAGGGGAGAATAGTGAATCAAATGTGACCAATAAGGTTTAACTTGGTCTCTCAATTTATATGAAATGGTTATATGGATTCTGAACACAGCAGTTTAGAACCCGCACTTTATGAAATGACTCCTTCAACAATCAGTTCAGGACTTGTGCCCCTCCTCCTTCAACACCATATGTACCACCTTCAAGAACTGATTGGGATATTTTGTTTCAACCATTGTTTGATCAATTACTCAATCCTCAACCTAGTATCGATCCTCTAGCACCTAAAGTCATTGCTTTAAATGTTGAAGTAGTAGCTCTAGCACGCGCTGAATCAATCGGTTCACCTTCCTCAACAACTGTTGACCAAGATGCACCATCACCTTGTAACTCACAAACTTCACCTAAAACTCAATCTCCTGTTATTTCTATCGATGTTGAAGAAGAGAATCACGGCTTAGATGTTGCACATATAAATAACGATCTATTCTTTGGTATTCTAATTCAAGAAAACAATTCTGAATCTTCTTCTTCGGATGTTATTCCTACTGTTGTGCATACTGCTGCTCCTAACTTAGAACATGTTAAAAAGTGGACTAAGGATCATCCTTTAGACAACATCATCGGTGAACACAGAAGACTTATTTCCATAAGATTCCAACTCCATGAACATGCTTTATTCTGTTACTACGATGCTTTTCTCTCATTAGTTGAACCTAAGACTTATAAAGACGTACTAACTCAAGCATGTTGGATTAAAGCAATGCAAGAGGAGTTAAATGAATTTGTACGTCTTGAAGTATGGGAACTCGTTCCTCGTCCAGACAAAGTGATGGTCATTACTTTAAAATGGATCTATAAGGTAAAACTTGATGAATTAGGAGGAATTCTAAAAAACAAGGCTCGATTCGTTGCTCGTGGTTACCGTCAAGAAGAGGGAATTGATTTTGAGGAATCTTTTGCTCCAGTGGCAAGACTTGATGCTATTCGAATTTTTCTCGCATTTGCTGCTCACATGAATATGATCGTCTACCAAATGGATGTAAAGACAGCATTCTGCGCGAAGAAGTTTATGTTAGCCAACCAGACGGGTTTGTGGATAAAAACAATCTAAATCATGTGTACAGGCTTAAAAAGGCTCTCTATGGGTTAAAATAAGCTCCTCGCGCGTGGTACGATCTTTTGTCGAAGTTTTTACACTCTTAGGAATTCTCTAAAGGAACCGTGGATCCTACATTGTTCATCAGAAGACAAGGCAAAGATATTCTCCTGGTACAAATCTATGTTGATGATATAATCTTTGCATCTACTACACCTGAACTATGTGACCAAATTTCAAAACTAATGTGTTCAAAGTTTAAGATGTCCTTGATGGGAAAAATATCATTTTTTCTAGGACTACAGATTTCACAAGTCCCAAAGGCATCTTTTTAAACCAGTCTAAATATGCTCTAGAATCCTTGAAAAAATATGGTATGGAATCTACTGACCCCGTGGATACTCTCGTGGTGGAGAAATACAAACTGGATGAAGATACGTAAGGGAAAGCCGTTGACCCTACACATTATCGTGGAATGGCTACCACCCTTATGTATCTCACAGCCAGTAGACCAGACCTAACAATTGTTATATGCATGTGTGCCCGGTATCAAGCAAAGCCTACCGAAAAGCACTTACATGTTGTAAAAAGAATCTTTAGATACCTAAGAGGAAACATTAATAGAGGACTCTGGTATCTAAAGGACACTTCTATTGCTCTAACAGCTTATGCAGACGCTGATCATGCGGGTTGCCAAGATACTAGACGAAGTACATCTGGAAGTATGCAATTATTGGGAGAAAGGCTTGTTAGCTGGTCATCAAAAAGGCAGAAAAGCGCTGTGATATCCAATACAGAAGCTGAATATATAGCCTTGTCTGGATGTTATGCTCAAGTCCTTTGGATGAGATCACAGCTTACCGACTTTGGTCTTGGATTCAATAAAATTCCAATGTACTGTGATAACAAAAGCACTATTGACTTATGCTACAACAATGTTCAATATTCTCGATCAAAACATATTGACATTAGATTCCACTTCATAAAAGATGTAGGATCCTGTATAACACTTCACTTCATATAACGAACCACAAATCGAACTAGAAAAGAGATAAAGAGTGAGTTGTTTTGTAGAGAGAGAAAGAAGAGAGAGAGAGATGAGAGAAAATAGGAAAAGGAAAAAAAGATATTATTTTTAACAACTAACTTTTCCAAAGAGGAAAAGTTACTTATATACCCCGACACATTAAAGTAACGTGCGAGATATTTAACTAGGACTCGGGCTCGGGTTTTGCTTAGGATTAAACCCGAAACATATACAATATTAGATTAACTATCGAGCTCGATTCCCGATACTTTCCTATTACAACGTTAACTAATTGATTGACCGAGACTTAAATACATAATGGACGAACTTCATGTTCGACTTAATATTTTGAGGCTAACAATCTCTCCCGAAGTGAGTTCATTGATGACACTCCTTCATGAGATCAATGAGATTGCTTGTAGGTCCTTATTAACAGGATCTCAATGAGCCTTAAACGACTTATAGTCCTTTGAATAAATCCAAAGATACTATGAGTATCCTTCATGCTTTGGTGATCTTGACTTTGAGACTTTGTTATAGTACTTTTATCGTCTATGCCATCTTTGCGATCTTGAGTCTCTTGAACAACATTCTTATACTGTGCTCTCATCTTTGAAAGCTTCAAATCACGAGTTTTGCGGAAGTCTCTGTGTCTTTGAATCTTTTGCTTTCATGTATATTGACTTTGTAGAATATGCATGAATATGTGGTAATGAATCCGAACTTTGGTTGTTTGGGCTACCGTCACCCCGTCTTTTCACCTACAGGTTTACGTTAGTGATAATTCAAGAAAATTGATTTGAAAATCATATCGGACGTTTTACTTGTAAAAGCGTTTTTGTAAACAACTTCGGGAGTTTTAATCTTTTATCAATAATTCATCAACTTCAATTCAATTACTTGCGACCAAATTTCGATATCAAGTTGACACAAGTTTGATTTCATATAGAATCTCGCAAGTCACCTTACACCATGAGCTATGCTTTGATGCTGACCTCTAAGTCAGGGGATTTCCATCTTTCACATTGCGAATACCTTATAGTATTTACTTGGTTGTTTGGCAAATTATCACCAAGGATATTGCGTAAGGACTCTTGTTAAAAGCTTTTGTGGAATTTGATGATTTTTCTGAACATTGTGTTTGAAATGGAATGTGTCCCTAACGAGATTTTGATTTGATCTTCTTGGCCTCTAGTTTCGATTATTGTATTTTTGGTTTTAGTACTCGGATTGGCTGGAGCAGATCTGCCACACTATTCAATATCAACGATCTCGGAAATGAGATGGTCAATTGATAACGTGTGGAAAACCATTCGTGATAAATGAGTGGGGGGGACAAGTTTCTGTTGAGAGAAAACCCGACATGGCTTTGGGAGGGTTGTGCATTATATCCTGGGTCCTTGATGTCATTTTTTAATGTCCAGAAATTAACTTGTATTATCGACAGCATATGTATTGACCCGGTTTTCTGCATCCTTAAAGTTTTGTGGGAGGGCTTCTGTTTCTTTTCAGACCCTTTTTCCTACATTTCTTTTTCATTCTTCATAGGCCTTCAATGCTTACCAAGACATCATTACTAACACCTTGTTGTGATGTTCCAGTGTTTGCTCCAATCTTAGTAGGCACATTATTTCCCCTTATATCCAATTCATCTCCAATCATACTAAGGACTGACTATTTCTATATCTTTGGATTATCCGTGGTTAGATCCTCCGGTTTTTGGTTGGATTCATATGATTGATTTCTTAACCCTAACTCAACCTTTATTGACTTCAGATTCGTCTGTGGTGAAATTTAACGATGTTGTTGGGTATAAGTTCGAACCATAATAACATTTTCTTACGGTTCAGCACATTGTGTCGAATAGATCATATATTAAGTAAATTTTCTCACATTATTTTAATTAATAAACACTTAGTTTTTGAAATACCTTGTGTTAATATATGTCCTTGAAAATTCCGTGGGAGAAATATTATTAGCATGAAATGGTTTAGAAAAATTTTGATAATGTTTGAATACATAACGAATCTGTCGTTGTTGTTGTATCCAAGAAAATTAAAACCTTGTTTTTCAAAAAACTCACACCCTCAAATAATAGGATTGAATTAATTGAGAAATTGTTGTTTTTTGAATACATTGTGGAGAGGGGAATGGAGAGTTGAACACACAATTTGAAAGATTATAAATTGTCATCGAGAAATTCCTAAAAAATTGTGTTTAACTTTTTGAAAAACCAAATGTTAGAGGACTTCTCTTCTAACGCTAAGGGTAAGTGCACTGAAACGTATACTATCCTTTTTCTTGAGCTAAAAACATTGAATGTCTTGTAAGAACAGCTCAAGATCGAGAAACGATGAGGAAACGTAATTTCTGTTTCGTGAGGATATAGTTATATACCTTCCTTTATTTGTAGTCCGGGTTTTTGTATCTGAGATTTGCACTTAAAGCCAACATAGGAAAATTTTTGAAAATGGACATGTTTCGGAAAAACTATTTGCAAACTCTCGCTCCGAACTTATTTACACTCCCGTGTCAAATTTTAATCGACCATTTTCTAAGCACGGTTAATATTCTATCGATTCCAAGAGAATGTCGAGATGGATCTTTTTGGAACACTTTTTTGTTTTTCTGATTTTGTATTTCTTTTTTAAGTTATTATATTTTTGTATTTTGCTTTTCTAAAAATTTTACTTGGTTGATGTTTGATGACGATATCAAGGAAGTCTCATGTGGTAGAACCTCCAGATCAGTGGAGTCAAACATCTCATACACAATCCTTCTGCAAGATACTTAATCGATATCAGCAGGAAAGGCTTTCAGTTAAAAATGTCAGCTATCTATGTATTCAGTTCCTGGACCAAAATATGTTCAATTATACCATTTCAAAACTGTTTCCTTTCATGATATGTACCGAGTAAGGATTGTGCTTTGCTTTCTGTCGGAATGTTGTACGGGGTTAATGGATTTTGCTTTGGAAGACTGAGGGAGAAGGTCGATTTTATATACGGTATTGCTTTGTTGGTTAGTATTGTTAATAGACATAATTTGAGAAAGTTGTGTCTCATCCACTTTTACTTGAGCACAAACATTGCGCGATTAACGACTCGTACTCGACTCTGCCTATACTGACATTGCCCATAAGTTTCTGGCAGTTTTGTTTCTTTGAACATCCATATCTTACTAGACTTATCTAACAGGAACTGTATCCCTCTAGAACGTGCTTTTTGCGAGTGTTACTGATCCGCGCAACTGCCATACAGCGGTTCTAAAAAATGCATGGTTAGTTCATGCTAGATACTTGGATACAAAGTCCATGTTAAATGGTACACTTTAGGTATCTTGAAAGATTCTTTTAACCTCTTTATGGTTGCTCTTTCTGCAGTTAGTCGTGCTTTGACTAACTGCTGCACATATTAGCTTACTGACTTGCACTATGTATGGTTCTACTAGATGTCATGTAAATGGAGTGCGACCCCGATCTTAATACGATATTTAGACTTGGTCTACGGCGGTTCATCCACCTCAAAATCTACATCTTGTTTGTGTTTGGGGTTTAGTAGCCCAATCAGGATTTGTACCAAGTGGAGTGACAATTATCGATGTTATGCTTTTTAAGAATTTACATTTAAAGGCGTACATTGTGCCTGAATTGAATAAAAATTACCTTTTGGGAGGTCTGGCTGGATCTTTGTCTGTCCTAAAAAGAAACTTCCAATCTCACACCTTTAAGGACATTAGCAAATCTACTGTGCATTAATTTTTTCAAAATCTTTTTGATATTTAGGGTTTGTAGACCCAAAATGTTTTCATCAACGTTAAATCTGCACTAGTATGGAATATCCTCCACCGTATTTTATCTGAATAAAGTTGGGTTAATTGTACCTTAGTAAAGCCTTGGACATCATAATGTTGAAAGTTCATCATTTTTTTTTACCCACCCAGGCTATTTTTGGATGCTTGTTTTTAATCCTTAACAATGCTTTCCTCAGAAGGTAGACTTATTCTGGATGTGCCCCCCCCCCCCCCCCCCTCTGATCAAACGAACCTTTGGTCTGAGAAAATAAACCATCCTCTCTTCAGTGGTACCATAAGAATGCCGTTTTCATCATCCATCTGACTAGATTAGAAAAGTCTTGTGTGCTGCGGTAGGCAACAAAAATCCGAATGCTTCAAGCGATCAACTGGTTGCAAAATGGATTCTTCAAAATCAATTCCCTCTTCACCTGAGCATATAACCTTTAGTGATAAGATCGTGCTTTGTTGCGACATTAATTTTGAATCTTCATCTTATTGTTCTTCCTTAACCACTTTAAGCTTTATAATCTTTCCTTTGCCAAATGGTTTGTCCACTAGTTCTTAGATTTTTGTCTGTCTGAACTGAGGAAGTTATCCTGCATTGCTTCGATCCATGCCGAAGAATCAGCTTTGCCTCTTAATGTTTCTTCGGGTTTATCATACTCACCGTGGATCTCGAACATACACATTTTTCAGATCTGTGGCAAGCTTTGTCAGTCATTGTTTTGAACGTAGACATATGGTTGGATTTCCATGAACGTGATTATAATGGATGATCTATTGGTCCATCCGGTTAATCATTGACTTTGTGGTTGAAATGAATGACATCGGTAATTATCAATGTTTTGCATAGGAAAGATCACCAATTTTCTTTTACCCGTGTACAAAAAAGAGATTGATAAATTCAGCTTATTGAAATGATGCATTCGGTGCTTGATTTTTCATAATTGTTGTTGCCTCGGCATGCCGTCTGTACTGGATTGAAATATTCTTCAAGTAAAGGAGTGAAGACAAATTCCAAACCTTGTTTGTGACGAATCTGTATTCTATGTTGTAGGAATCAATTTTTTGTCTGTGGGGGCAAGGGTTTCAGAATGTTGTCATTATCAACGCCTTTAGTCACTTGGGAACCGGAGGGCCTGAAGAGACATTTTTCAACAGAACTCTCTTGTCGTGTGGTGCGAGGCCTGAACATGTTGTGATACAAAACATCTTTTCTTGATTTCATCAAAAACTTGATGTGAATCGGATCAAATATTCAAGCGTGTTCTTGTTGTTAAAACAGATATCCCTCTCGACTATGTAGAACTATCCCACCATGCACATGGATCCCCTTTTTTTCTTTTTTACTTATCCAAATTTTCCCCATCCTATTGTTATGTAACAAATGCAACCAAAGATCGAGTGTAGATGTTTTATTTAAGGTTTACTGTCATAATGATGTGATACGGCCAAAACTTTCCTTGAGCCGATATATTGATGATTGTTCTGTTATGAAGTATTGCATGCAGGTTGCAACTCGCTTCAGCCCAAAATGATAGTGGAAGATTAGAAGCTTGGGAGAGCATTGTTACGAGCAGCCTCAAACATCTGAGTTGAGTTTCGTCTTTTGACTAAAGCCATTCTGTTAAGGTGTTCGAGGAGTGGAAGTCCTGATGTTCAATGCCTTCTTCTTTGGTAATAAGCAGGGAGTGTCTTGTTCTAAGAAATCTGTGCCTCTGTCAGTTCGGTCACTAAATAACTTGGGCTTCGGAAGATTGCGTTGTTGAATCATGTGAGAAAATAGTCTTTAAGAACTTCTGGTGTTTCATCCTTGGATCATAGAAAAAGGGTCCAAGTGTATCTTGAATAGTCATCAACAATCACCAGAATAACTTTCTTCCCATTTATGCTTGCAACCCGCATTCGACCATACAAGTCCATGTGAAGCAAATTCAGCCTTCCATTGGAATGTGGAACAACTTTTGAATTAATGAGCTTCTTTTTGCTTTACTCATTTCCCAAGATGAACAAAAGTTGATTCGTGACTTATTCTTCAAATTGGTTAGCCTGTCATAATATCTTTCTTTGCGAGTAAGGTGATGTTATCGATGTTAAGATGAGAAGAAAGTCTTGATTGACCATAACCATGCTTGAGTGGTGAAGCTTTAGCCATGAATAGATCGGATGTTAATGAAGTTGTTCTTGAAGAGGAAATTGTATAGAGATTTCAGCTCCACGATTACCAGAGTTAGTTAAAATCATTTCCCTGAAGACTCTCTCTTATAAAAAAACAATGTAGATTTTCTGAAAGCAAACCTACTAATCCGCATTTCAGTATTGACACCAACCCGAAGGGGAGAGGGAGAGAGGAAAAGATTGTAATTTAGGCCTCCTGTCGACGCTAAAATATACCATTTAACGTGGACATTTCCTTGATTCTGATCTCCATAACCAAGAATTGGAGCAAACTGAATCATTTCAAAATCGAACAATACCCAGAGAAAGAAAATTTCTTCCCACCAAAATTACCAATAGCTTAAGATTCCCGTCATGTGCTCCTTGTTGCGTAGTGGGTATCCTCAAAGTCAATATGAATAGGGGTGAGTTTGTACATTCTGCAAGGAGATTAGAGACGATGGAACATTAGATCATAATTCGATCCTGAGGAATTTGATATCTTTCATGACATTAGTAATCCTAGAGTAGATGTCTATACATGAAAATGAGACATTTGTGTTGTAGTTTTTGCAAAGGGTCTTCTTACAGATGAATATAATTTGGAAAAATGCTCTCTTTGATTAAATTGATTCACCTGTGGTCTTTTAGGACTAAAGCTGTTTAAGGTCTTGTAAGGTACTAGCTGTCTAGATCTAACAGTATTAACATTAGAACTACCAGTATTAACTCTAGGCCTAACAAGATTAATATTTGTCCTACCAGTATTAATATTGGGCCTAACAGAATTAATGTTTGGTCTACCAGCATTAAGTTGTACTGATCTAGGAACAAGTTTATTAGCATGATTAACCCTGTTTGCATTGGTCCATACTGGTTTTGCCACCCCATTACCAGTATTAAAAACCCTTTGTTTCTTAACCTCAGCCTCTCTTGCCATTTTCTTTTCATAATAGTCACAATCTTTAATCAAATGACTTAGACTACCACAAACAAAACATTTCTTCTTTGTGAAAGAGTAACCTTCCCCTAGTTCTCTTTCCATCATAGCATTCCAATTCTTCCTATTAACTTTAGGTGTTGCTTGATCTTTGATTGGTTGTCTAGGAGTTTTTATGTGTGAAACACAACTAGGTTCAACTTCTTTTGATTTTGGATCAGACACACCTTTTTCATTTGTTGTTATAGGTGTAGACACATACACTTCTGGAGGTACACTTGAAATCTCAGATTCAGGATCAACAGAATGTTCAGAGGAAGTTCCAATAGATCCTGCACTGTCATTAGATTGACAGGTAGAATATTCACTGGATCTATCATCTGATACATTGGGTTCAGGCTCTTGAGGTCCCTTTTTACCATAAACATATAAAGACTCATCAATTTCTTCTTGTGGTGTAGGAGTATAATCTCCACTTAAGGGATGTGGAACACCTTTAAAATCATTAGTCTTTGTAAATCTACTGTACAAAGGTTTTCCAACTGAATCCTCTTTTGAACAATTAAAAACAGAAAAATTCATTTCTTCCTCATAACTTAGAACCTCATTGTTTGATTGTATTTCATTGTGAATATCTTCCTGGTCCAAGCATTGTTGGACGATCTTTTGAACCAGCTGCTATGATATTATTGTGCATTTGACTATCTCTTGAGGATGTACTGACTGGAGTAGACATGATGAATGAATGGATATTAACTATGAAGTGTGAAAGTTGTTGGATCTTAAGTGGACATGATGTGATTGATGTTGTTGTTGTTATATATGCAATTCTCGTTCACGGGATTTTACGCGTCTATGATTAAAACCGATAAATGATTTAACGGGATTTTACGAAATCAATAGAAAACCGTAAATGTATAATCGATTGTTGTTGAGGTTTGTGTATGATTAATGCAGTTTAAGTCCTTGTTGATGGTTTTGGTTTTGGCTTATGGTTTGATGATTTGTTTGGAATTCGGCGCAGTTGGATTATGAAGAAATTTTTTTTACCTTATTACCAAAATCTAAATTTGGTGTAAAAATAAGCTAAAAAGGCTATAGAAAAAATTATATTTTACTTACTTTTTTTAATCAACTATTTCTTTCAACTCGTTGCCTAAGATGAAATTCACCAAACCGCCGTGACTTAGTAACTCGCCGTCTGATTAGTTAACTCGCCGCCACATTAATTTAGCAAACAACCATGTTAATTGACAACTCGCCGTGGGTTTTATTCAAGCAACTCGCCGTGTATTTTTAAATTGGCCAGAGTGACATTTATTTTTTGCAATATAATAAGCAAGTTGCCGTGAACCTGTAAGTAACTCGCTGCCAAAATAAGTAACCCGCCGCCAAATAAATTAATTATTTAAGCAACTCGCCGTTGACATAGTCAAACCTCCGTGACACTTTTCCTAAAATCAAGGATCTTGTTCCATATGGTTGTCAACTCGCCGGCTAGAAAACAATATTATAACCAACTCTCCACGATGAACACTAGCTCGATTTAAGCCAAAATCAATCCATATGAACTTTTTAACCATGAAATAAGCTAGAAGTATGTAATACTAAGAAGATATATAAAGATTAAGCTTCCTATAACATGTATTTCTTCTTGGATCATCACAAATGAAGCAACCCTCCATGAAGAACACTTAGCTTTAATAGCTTATAATTCGAACTAGGAGCTTGTATAAGCCATGGATTGATAACACACTAACCTTTTAATCATGTAGAATAAAGAGAGAGCAAGATTAACAAAAAAATAAGCCAAAATCAAAAGTGAGCCGTAGGCTTTTTTTCTTCAAAATGGACCACGAATTTGAGCTTATTTAACCACAAAAATCAGACACGAATCCACCCTCGATGCTCTGGTACCAATTGTAGGATCCCGTATAACACTTCACTTCATATAACGAACCACGAATCGAACTAGAAAAGAGATAAAGAGTGAGTTGTTTTGTAGAGAGAGAAAGAAGAGAGAGAGAGAGAGATGAGAGAAAATAGGAAAAGGAAAAAAAGATATTATTTTTAACAACTAACTTTTCCCAAGAGGAAAAGTTACTTATATACCCCGACACATTAAAGTAACATGAGGGATATTTAACTAGGACTCGGGCTCAGGTTTTGCTTGGGATTAAACCCGAAACATATACAATATTAGATTAACTATCGAGCCCGATTCCCGATACTTTCCTATTACAACATTAACTAATTGATTGACCGAGACTTAAATACATAATGGACGAACTTCATGTTCGACTCAATATTTTGAGGCTAACAAAAGAGCATGTTGAAAACGGAGTAGTAGAGCTTTACTTTGTCAATACAGAGTATTAGCTAGCGGACATCTTCACTAAAGCCCTTGGCAGAGAAAGAATTGAATTTCTTATCAACAAGTTGGGAATGCGAAGTTTTACGCCGAAGATCCTAAAACAATTGGCAGATGAAGCTGAAGAATAGTGGTGGTAACTATTCAAGTATCATGTATATAATATGTATATATATTAAAAACCAAAAAAACCAAAAAAACCAAAAAAGAGTTTTCATTTTTAGAAAACCTTTATAAAAACAAAATACAAAAATATAAAATCTTTAAAACCAAATAAAAAATAAAAAAATGAGAAAAATATAAAAAGAGGTAATAATGGCATGTCTTTTAAAAATCGATAACATTTATGGTCTTAGAAATGTCATTTAATAATGATACGAGGCTGTAAATGAAGTTCGAGCAGAAGTTCAAAAGTTTCCAGAACATGCCAAAAATGGCTTCGTATTATTTCAGATAGCAATCCGGTCATCATCTTAAAGGCAAGTATTTCAAAAAGAAAACTTGACCTCTTAACGAGAATTTATTCTCGGGCATGGTCTACCTTATGACCATGCAAAGGCTTGTGATTACTTTGCATCACAACTCATGCTTCCTATATTCCATAAGTGTACGTGTCAGTGCGCTTATGTGATCAAAATAAGAGAAATCTTATTTTTATTGGTAAAAAGTTATCTTCATAATGAATCAGTGTTTTCAGTAATCACAAAAAGATTTTCAAAGACATTTTGACCACTCAAACAATGACAACAACTCTTTAAATAGAAAACGGGTCATTATTTGAGGGGGAGAAAGCGTCAACAAATAAATCTTTTAAAACGGTCTTTTAAAATAAGTCACGGAATAAACGGATAAAGTTTTTGATAATGACGGATAACAATTTAAAGGGGAGTTAATTTATATTAACTACAAGGGCTATAGATGTCATTTGTTTCAAACTTTAGGGACTTATTTGCAAATTCAGCCTTAGTGAACTCAGGCTTTAAACTACATTCGATCAATATTGCCAACACTTCTTAGTATTAAAAGACTTAGGAATGTTTGAAAATTATCTCATAGTTTTTAAAAGCCTTGAAGTTGATTCTCACGTGATAGATTTAAGCTTATCAATTCTTCGAACACAATCTCTAGTATATTTGCGTACTATGTTTTGCTGATTCTAAGGTATCGAAACCAGCAAGGGGGAAGGAATAGATATACAAGAAAGATAATGAGTACACATGATAGAATTCATACCCTATTGTCATTTTAGGTCATTTCAGGAAGTCAAATGTCATAACCACAGAGAAAATCAGTGTTGTAACTTGTTACTTTCGGGTGCACTATTTCATCTACATGGGGGAAGTGATATCTTGTTATTTTTAGTATGCATCATTTGAGATACCAGGGGGAAGTGTTGTAAGAAGATTTATTCTAAACGTAAGAAGATTGGTTACTGATTGAAGAAATGCTTCCTCAAACGGTTAATCACTAAGCTTATTTTTTTTTAAAAGAGAGTAGAATTAGTTGACAAAAGAGGTACACATAGGTTTGATAAGTATGATGATTCCTTAAGTTAGTCAGTATTCTGTAGAAAGAAATGAGTACATTTGGGACTTAGTTTACTTAGGTGTTTTCATTTCGACTACCCAGAGGGAATAATTGTGACATCTAAGACTTAGTCGACTTTGGTGTTTCAATTTTTATCATCACTATCGTGCAAGGAGAAATACGGACATCCAGGACTTAATTGACTTTGGTGTTACGGTTTTGAATTAGTTGTGTACTTTGGATATTTGGTCTTTCTACATCAAGACTGCTTGATGCGGCTTGCACATCTACTTTGAATCTACTCAAGAAAGGATTGCTGATTTAGGGGAAGCTAAGACAACTTCTGAAGAGAGACTGCAGGGAAGACCTACGACTGCTAAAAAAGAACCATATGATTCTATCATATGATGTTCTCATCATTCAGGTCAAACCTCGTACATAATAATCTTGTGAATATATAAATGTGTAGTGTAGACTTAAAAAATTAGGCATATATAGTGTTTGAGTATGAATTTTCAAGAATTTCTTAGTAAATTCAAAAAATTTCAAATTAACATACTCAAACACCATATAATATCCTCATAATTTAAGGGGGAGCATTAAAAATGTTCCTAATACGACTTGTTAATAATTGGACATTTTTTCCCCAAAAGTAGTTATATTTAAATCAATTGATATCCAAAATATCAAGAGATTTAATATTTTTGATAAGGGGAGAAAATGTGATTAAAATATATGGCTAATTATGTGAACTTGTTTTGAACTCAAGTGTATGCTCACCCACATATGTGCTAAACTCTTTCGATTAAACGATGCACATATGAAGGGGGAGCAAATGAAGTGTTGGCAGAAATGTGGAAGTACCAAAGATCGACCATTTAATTTACTATATCAGAGTGATAAGGTGGTTAAGCTTAGGTATTCATTCCCATGATCCAGCCAGAACCGGAGGGATCTACCCAGGGATATTCCACTAGAATGTATAGTAGTCCTTAGGTATGAAAAAAGGTGTAAAAGTAAGAATAAGGGAAAAGTGCCGACTGAGATAGAGCTAGTACTAGAACAAACCCAACAAGGTAGCTGAAGGGGTTGAAGAATTAAAAAGAAAAGTTAAGATAAAAGGTGAAAAGAAAGAAGCCCTCCTTAAACATAGGTAGAAACCAGGTTAATACATCTGCTGTCAAGAATAAAAAAAGATGATTGCTGACATTGAAGACTGACATCATGGACCAAGTGATGCAATGCACAACCCTCCCTAACCACTCAGAATCTCTCAAAATATTTTTGTTTCATTTCTCAAGGAGATTACACGCATTTCTATCAACTTTCTCACTCCGAGTTAGTTGGTATTGAAAAGGTGGCAGTCTGCTCTAGCCTCCGATCACTAAAACCAAAGTGCACTATTGAGTCTAGAGCCAAAAGAGATCATCCATAAATCTCACTAGGACACTGTTCAAATATGTTTATTGTTCACACGCTGTGAAAACAAGTAATAACCTAAGAGTCCTACGCATTATCCTTGTGATTTTGCCAGAACATCATAGTGATACTAAAGTATTCACAATGACGATGAAAATCCTGCTTGAGCCAACATCAAACAAGCTCTTGGTAGGTGACTTGTGCGATTCAAATGAATCAAACTTGTGACAACTGGAAAGAAACGATGGTGCGATTCTACAAGAATCAAACTTGTTCCAATATATGAATTAACGATTGATGATGAATTTTTGAAATGATTAACACTCTCGATGTGTCATAAAAACACTTTAGCAAGTGACACGCCGATTGATTTTCAAATTGATTTTTTCTATTTAATCGGTAAGACCTCGTCTTGCTGGTTCACTCATACCGTTTTGTCTGCTTTGAGATGCTCCGGTAATAAGAATGGCTAGTGCAGCTGCGAAACCCTGTCAAGGAGATTCTTTCATAATTCTACCTGATCACAGGCAGTATTTATACTGATAAACAGGGAACCGTAGTTATTACAACCGTATTCGACAAAGTGACAAAGACACTCTCATCCATATATGTTGATTATCACTAACCTAAACCTGCAGGTATTCTTGACGATTGGTGCAGCTGATCCCTGACGAGTCATGATTTATAGCCACATGCTCATACCCGACCAACAAATATAAAGACATCATGAAAGCTCAAGTACATGTTTTAAGACTTCTGTTACTCTGATACCGTATGTCCTACTTGAAGCGACGAAGTGTTAAAGTTAAAGAACCTCAAGAAAGATGCATTATTAAAGCTTTTAAAATTAACATATCAAGATAGGTATGAGCATGTTGGTCCAAAAGACGCAAGTTCACAAGATGGCAAAGTTTACAAGATGGAAAAAAGAGATTATGCTTGGTTGATGATCTCAAGAAGCTCAAGATCACTTATTAACATATAAGTCAAGCTAAAAGGAACAAGCTCAAGCCTAAAGTCAATGATCACTATACCATATTCACAAGAAAAAGAAAAAGAAAAGAAGTCCGCGAGCACAAGAACGAAGACCTTCATAGTATGCTAGGTTTAAGTTTTTGTAAAATGGAGTGACCTCCCTTAGGGGGAGATTGTTAGGAATACGAGAAACCTAGGAAAGTATCAGTCACTCCATAGATAACTGTCGTTAGCTCGTTAAGTATTATTTGGAACCTTAATAGGCTAAGTTAGGAAAAACCCATGGAAAGCCCATGTAAAGCCTATCCCTAACCGGCCATATTGAGGTATTTATACACCTCTTCATGCCATGGAGAGGTGGTTGGTTGTTCATTTTACACACACATTAATGCATTCTCTCTTCATGTTTACTTTCTCTCTCTAAAGTGTTCATCCAACCACTCTCTCTCTAAAACTACCTATCTTTCCCTCATCAAGTATGTTATTAGATATTCTACACTGCCCTTTAAAGTGTTATTTTTGGATAAGTTGGCTAAATATAAATGTAAAACTTGTTAATCAATAAATTGACCATACACGACATCACATCACATATCGTACCAACACACATAATTCACATAGCAGTCATAAGCACATTAATTGTCTCAAAACAAAACCACATTTCGCATAGTTCAGAAAACAGTTCAAAACACATTTGAATATCATTTTCCCCCAACGGAAAAGATTTAAAAAGTGGGGCTACGAGAACTCACCTCAAGCAAAGGTCTCAATCAACCAACTCAATATCACACAAGCAAATGCAACGACGTTCGAACATGACCTAGTCCAATTAATGTCCCATTTTAATCATTTATTTCCAAAACAGTTTTCAGGTATGATGCATAGAGGTCAGACGCATGTTGTACTATTATCTTAAACGTTTTTAGTGGTGTGATGGTTGACGAATCAACTCCAAACTATATCATATCCCAACTCATATCTCGTTATAATATACTTATACTATTTAAGTAAAATAGTTAAGTAATATAAGATCATAAATACTTATAAATATACTTCGATAAATCCATTCGGTACACTTAGTTACCACAAATATACCATTTATATTATAC
>BQNB010076197.1:0-31229 GCA_026074375.1 Tanacetum coccineum | reverse complement strand
AACAAGAATGAAAATTCTATGTTTATACTAACACGGCAACCATTAGAACTAAATGACAAACATTGTCTAAATTTTTTTTATGAACCGAACCCGCCCGTCAGGCGAGTTATGTTACTAGTAGTAATATTAATTTTCTCAGAAGGAGAAAAGAGTCGTTGATACGAAAACTGTGTCACAAACATAAAAAGTCTAAAATCAATCTAAACATTATCCAAGAATCTAAGATTGTTAATATGCTACTAAACAACTTGTAACAAAACGAGTGAGGCAAATACATATAACCAAAACACATGGATACTATAAGTTGTGTAAAAACTAAACGCATAAAACTGTATTTGATAAAACTAAAAAATCAATAAAAATTACTTTTGATTGACTTTCTTGGTCTAAGTTTGTTAAACAAACTTAGACCAATAAAGTCAATTAAAAGTAATTTTTATTGATTTTTTCTAAAAAAACACACACGAATTCATCACATTAATTAGCGTTCACATGAACTAATTAACCATGTTTAGATTTACTAATATAAAATATTCAAATTCACTAAAAATTTCCAATTCATTCATAAAAAGTTCATGAAATTATTCTCACACAATGATTAAACAAAATGTAGTGGTCTAATCATGTATAACAACCCAAGAATTGTCATCAAATGCAGAATCTATTTTACTATTATCACAATTATACGGGAAAATTTTTCGCTTTATTACATTACTTGTATTGTCAATATCTCAGTATGTCATGTAACTTGCATAACTAAAGTAGACGAGCTCACGCAACCTATCTATGACAATCCTGTCTTTATATATGTCAAGCAAACATCACAATATGTCAAGTCAATATCATCATATCCTTATTACAAGGTACATTATTCCTATAATGTACTATTCGCAACGTTATATCAAAACGGGCTTTAAACCGTTATCGTATATCTCTAAACCCTAATTCCATGAATGACTAATATCTAAAGTGAATGCACAAGCCACTAAAGCATATGTACAAGCAATATAACATCTCATTTGAAATATAAAATCTCTTCAAGTCAAAGTACAAGTCTCTAAAAGCTCAATGTACAAGTCATTAAGCATGACATCTAAAATAGCCGTTTTACCTCCGTTTTCATTCTAGTTTCTTCACCATCACTTGTGTACAAGCTACTACACTCAATATACAATGTGTAAACCCTAATTATTCTATTCATAAACTTTCATACATCTTTTTACACTCAAAACTCTAATTCAAAACCCTAAACCCTAAAACCGAGCTAGTTTCTAAACCATGACTCGTTTCTTCATTTTTATCCTTTGTAAACTTAAACCAATACTTGAATAAGTTATAATAACATAAATTACAACATTCTCAATCATAATCCATTATCATTCCATCATTCTACTTCAATTATACAAGAAACGAATCCAGAAAACCCTAATTGTGCCCTAAATGTAACTTTGACCCGTTTTCTCGTTTCTAACCACTTTATTCTCAAGTAAGCAACCAAGAGTCATTGTAAACCCATAAAATGAGTTTACAAACCTTTATCAATCATTAACCATCCTTGCTTCAACAATGTACGAGAATTACAAAGCTAGAAAACCCTAAAAGCCTTATATGAACCCTAATTCCAAGCTACGGCTTATTCTTTCAATTTCAACTCATTTAAACTAAAACCAACGATTAAACTTCATTGATAATACTTTATATAAGCCTTAGGATCTGTAATCCATCATTCTTAATCAATAGTATGAAAAATATAAGCCAAGAAAGTCAAGAAAACTCTAAACGAGCCCTATTTGAACACATGACCTCGTTTCTTCAATTCTAATCTGTTTTAACCCAAACCAATTGCTAATCTTTGCTAATCCTTCCTATATCAGACCTTGGCTACATATATTAACTATCCTTAATCAAGTACACATGAAATAAAAGCTTGAAAACTTATGAAACCCTAGTCGAACCCCAAAACAGCCCGAACCCCTTCACCATCAATTTTGACCCATTTTAAACCATTCCAAGTGCAAAATTCTTATGTGAACCTCTTCTAGAAACCCTTAACCATTCCTTGGTCAAATTTGAGAGCACATGGTCTCATGAATATTCTTGTTTCTTCCATCCTTACACATGGCATCAACTAAGGTATCCAACACCTCAATTCTAGTTTCTAGACCTCCACATTCATAATATAGACTTCAAACATCATCTACTAGCATATACACAAGTCCCATATCAAAACCATAAGCTATCTTAGCTTCCTTGGTCACCAAGATTAAATTTACCTATAAATAGGGACCTTATGTCTTCATTATAACTCGTACCCACCTTCATCCTTCTATAACCTATTAGGCATAAATCCTTTGCTCCCTTATGATCCTAGGATCATTAAAGAAGGTCTAAGAAGTGAAGCCCTCAAGATTTGAAGCCTCGGGAATAAGATACAAGGCGTACGAGTGGAAATACTGCCCGAAATGACCCATTTCCACCATTCTTGATCATTGAAGCTCAAACCCAGGTTCTGGATGTTCTACTTCTGCTCCTACATGTTTATAATGTTCATATGATCCTAAATAAACTCTTGTTAAAGTTTCATAACCCAATTCATGCTCATTTTCTATTTTGATCCAAAACCCTAATTTCACGTTTTTCTTAAAACTAAATGTTATAATGGTTAAATATTGTTATAATCTATCCTAGCATGCCTAATTAATGTTAAAATAACTACTTTAATGATTAATGAAGGAATTTGAACTTAAAACCCGTGCGTTTACGTTTTGAAACCCTAATTTGACCCGTTTTGCTTCCTAGCTTAACGAATCGTTATTTTGAACTTGCGTTGCATTAAATCTTCATATTTTGGTTTATTATAACTTATAAATGTCTAATGAAATGTTAAATTAAGCTTGCATGGCAATTTGGACATATTTTGTAATTATAATCCATGCAAGGGGTATATATCGTAACTTTCGGAAACTTATAACTAAAAGGGCTGAAAACGTCATTTTATCAAAGTTATAACTCCAAGGGTATATTATATCACTTTTCAAAGTCCAAGGTTTATTTTGTATATCAATAAAAGTTGAAGGACCAAAGTCGTAAAAATGCAAACTCCAAGGACCTATTTGCAGTTTTTCAAACCCCAAGGTCTAAAATGTAACATTTTGAAAAAGTATAAAAACGTGTTCAAAACCTCTCAAAACATAACTTTAATTAACGCTCCTCGTGCTTAACATTTCCAGATATTGATTAAAACACTTAAAACCGATCATCCGGAAGCTATATTGTACCACAATACTAGGGAGCTTCATATTAAGGAGTTTCATCTTGGTATTACGTTCTGACTGAGTTGTTGGGTTTACGATTTAAAGTGCCCTAGCTCCTCAAACGTTTACTGAATGACTTCTGAATTATGATGGCCCGAACGGTGATGCAATAATTCCAAACTCTTCAATCAAACTCATAACTCTTAAACCAAAGTTCTAAAGTACAATCTTCCTAAGACTCAACATATTTACTCAGGTTGCGTGACGTGGCTGTTTACTATCACTTTACTAAATCAACCTTCCCCGGTTAAGATTGTGATAAGGTCGTCAGCTTTCATTCTGAAATATTTATTGCATCTACCTATCAGGTGAAGTTCATAACCTCGCCTTTACTCATTTTACTTGTTTTATAAACCCGCGAGGGGGATACATGCTTGTTTCAAACTTTATTACATACTCGTTTATCTTATAACAATGTGATTACTTTTCAAAGACTTATACATGCTTAAACTAGGAATACAAGTGTTTTTACATGTTATATGCTAATCTGATATACCATTACGATTAATGTCTAAGTTACATTATGCCAAAAGTCCCTCATTATCATGGACCATTAATTACTCTTTGGAGTAAACGCAAATATTGTGGATAGATCTATCGGGATTGACGAATCCTGTTTGTGTTAGCCGGATAGGTAACCAAACACACTATATTTGAATTTCATAGGTATATGGCAAGTACCTACACCGAGGGCCATTATCTCTATATATATATATCATTTTGGGTATATATATACACTAGTCAGTTTGTGTGCCATTGAGCTCTTGACAGACCTCTACCTTACAGACAGGACACAAAATCGACAAAACAAGACAATAAAGACAGTAAGTACACTGTTTACTCAATAATTTGCCATTCGTTGCACAATTATAATAATAAAGGTATATAATAACGTGACCCAAGATCATAACAATAACATTTTCATAATAATTGGTTTTGTACAATTATTACACTATGACTTGTATTCAAACTGTTTATCAAACCTATGAATTTCACTCAACCTTTATGTTGACTTTTTAGCATGTTTATCTCAGGTTATTGAGCAATATACGGCACGGAGTGGCATGGACTCGAAGATGGCTAAACTTGTTATCATTCACAATGTATGTAACTAGATTTTGGGACTACCTTTGGTAAAAAACTCATGATTTGAAATGAATGATAACCGATTTTTGAATAAACGTCTCTTTTGGTCGTTTTCTAGGATTTGATTGTTGTGTTCCATGAAGTAATACCAGATTAGCTTTCCGCTGCTATATTGGAAATATGGGAGTGTTACATTGTCATTTTAGTGTATGGGATTTTGTTCTCTTGTCTGTTTTAATATATCCTCGCTAGGAAATTCTTTGTGGACATGACTCTTTCAAGAAGTGAGATTGCTCCTTTTGTTTTTAATTCAAAACTCTTTTTGAAAATTAAAGAGAGTTCATACATTCTTCTTAAAACAGTTTTTATGAAAGAGTTACCTTTTGACGATAAACAGAATTTTGAGAAAAATTTTTATGAATCTTTTAAAAAACTTTTTTTATAAGATACCATAGAATCATTCAATCACAAACCCACAAAACGAATGGTCACTAAGTCACTCACTTCTCATTCTGTTCATTGCAGAAAACGGCCAAAACCGGACATGACTTAGACCACTTAAACAATTGAGACTTGGATTTTCATATTCAAGTTATAAAAATTTTCCACTTTCACTTTTTGTCATGAATCTTAAACAATGTAGACAAACACATCTAATTCAATAACTGAATGGTCACTATGTCACTCACTCCTCATTCTGTTCATTGCAGAAAATGGTCGAAACCGGACATGACTTAGACCACTTAAACAATTATGAATAGACATATTTGTCCTAAAGCTTAGAATTCATTAAAACTTGATTTCTTTTTCATAATCATTTGATGTTTTCAAAACACATGAGAGACTGATCTTTTTGTTCCACGGACATTCGAGCATTAATCATCATAAGCATGCAGAAATCATGAGCACATAAAATTCAGTAGACAAATAAAACAAATTCACTTTTTCACAAATGATTTTGACTTTTTGACATTACCGAATTTGACTTTTTGACACTACTGAGTTTGACTTTTTGACATTTACTGAGTTTCGCAATATAGATAAAAGATGAATCCTTTTAACTTATGAAAAATTAAACTCGATTCCGTTATGTTGTTTTAGACTCCAAAAATTGTACAACAAATCAAACTCGATAAACACCAATCTTTTCCGAGTTTCTATTTCTGCATCGAATTAATGTTTTTATACTTTGTCTCAGATATGTTTCAGTTATTTCCCCACAATCATGCATTTTTATCGTCTTTGAGCTAATCAATTATCAAAAATTTGATAACTTCCAAATTCGGTAATCCCTGAATTTTACTGAGTTTAAACTCGATAATTCATAACAACTAGACTGATCAAAAAAATTCATAATCAACTTACGTTTGAGAAAGAAAAGAAGAATTGTAATGCGTATGTGCTTCGGAAATCTTTCTAGAATTTTCTTCTCAAACTCGATAAAATAAAAATTAAAAAGAAAATTTTCCTCCCTTTTTATAGTAACCGAATATCAATTTTTTATAAATGACACTTTCAGCCCCTGTAGTTTTCCTTTTCGAGTTATCTCTTTTATTTTCCGAATTTTGTCTTAAATTTTCAAAAACTCCCCCTTGAGTAATGATAAGGTGACTAATGTTGTCAAAAACTCCCCTTTGGAATGAAATCATGCTAAACACTTAGTCCGAAAAATGAAGATTTTTGTTTTTCAAAGTTCATAAATAAAACTTTTAAAATAAAAACTCCCCCTTGAAAATATATCATTTTTCAAAGTCAATTCATTTGAGAGATCACTGTTTTTATTTTATTTTTGAAATGATGTATATGAATGAAATTTTTTCCATTACTCCCCCTCATGATTATTGATCCTGTTTTTTCATCGAAAGCTTTTTATATATAAAAAAATTTTGAAATCATGAATCTGATCATGTGATCTTTATATTATATATATTTATTATATATATATATAATATATTATATATATATAATATATATATATTTATTATATATTTATATATAGTAATTTGAAAAATATGACAAAATCTTTTTATTAATTCAGTATTTTCAATTTTTTCTTTTTTTTGTTTTTGGAAAAATTTATTTACATGTTTTTTATGTATGATCTTTTCAAGAAGATAACTTTATCAGACTTTTCAACTGAGTTGGAGTCATACATCTCATACCAATGCGATGAACCAAATACTCAAAGCGTTATTTAGGAAGAGCTTTAGTAAATAGATCCGCAAGTTGGTATTCTGTTCCGACAAAGTAACGTTCCACAGTACCCATCTCAACATGTTCCTTAATAAAATGATATCGAATGTCTATGTGTTTTGTCTTTGAATGATGGACCGGATTGCATAAGATAGCAATGACACTCTTGGAATTACAATACATCATAATCCGGTTGTATTTGTATCCATAGTCTAGCAGTTGTGTACGCTATCCAATGGATTGTGCACATCATGCAGACAAGGAAACATATTCAGCCTCAGCAGTAGACATTGCAATACAATCTTGTTTCTTTGAACTCCAGCTCACGAGCTTTTCACCTAGAAATTGCAATCCTCATGATGTGCTTTATTTAGTCAATCTTTACATCCTGCATGATCCGCATCTGAATATGCAATTAGTTCAAATCCGGAATCCTTCGGATACCATAGGCCCATGTTATAGGACTGTTTTAGGTATCGAAAGATTCGTTTAACCTTTTTGAGGTGTTTGACCGTAGGACGTGCTTGATAACAAAAGTAGCATAAGTAATGTCTGGACGACTGGCTGTTAGGTACATTAGCCCTCCTATCATACGACGATAAGTCGTTTGATCAGTAGGAGTGCCTTGTAAATCAGCATCCAGTCTCTCAGTTGCCATGGGTGTGCTCATTGAGACGCACTCATCTAGACCATGTTTCTTTAACAACTCAATAGCATATTGTGACTGACTTATGAATATGCCACGGGGAGATTGATGAACTTGAAGTCCAAGAAAGAACTTTAGTTCACCCATCATCGACATTTCAAAATTATTTTTCATTAGATTTGTAAAACGTTTTGAAAATCTGATTTGTTGATCTAAAATAATGTCATCAATCATATACTTGAAAAGTAATATGTCTATCCCGTGACGTGTGTGAACAAAGTCGGAGTCAACAATACCTTTAGTGAAACCATGTTAATATTAGAAAGAAAACATTTGTATACCATGCTCGAGGTGCTTGTTAAGATAGTATAGAGCTTTTTTCAACCTGTAGACGTGATCTGGAAATTCTGGATCAATAAACCCTTCAGGTTGGCTGACATAAACCTCCTCTTTCAATGGACCATTAAGAAAAGCCGTTTTGACGTCCATTTGAAAGATGGTGATATTCTTATGAGCAGCATAAGCAATAAACATTCGAACAGCTTCAAGACGAGCAACAGGAGCAAATGACTCTTCAAAATCAATGCCTTCTTCCTGCCTGTATCCTTTTGCCACAAGACGAGTTTTGTTTCGAACCACAATATTTTCAGCATCACACTTATTCTTCCAGAGCCATTTGAGAGCAATAATATTCTTTCCTTCTGGTCGTGGAACGAGTTCCCAAACTTGTAATCTCTCAAATTGATTCAACTCATCTTGCATGGACTCAATCCAACTGTGATCGGCCATAGCTTCTTTAATATTCTTTGGTTCGATAGTGCTGACGGTTAATGCATACATGCATACCTCAGAATCTGTTTGACGCTCTTTTGAGATCCATTACAGGTATGGATGGGTCACCAATAACTTGATCTAGAGGATGATCTTTTGTCCAAATGTGAGTTGAGGGTTGTACTTGGTGGAAATTTTGCACATTTAATGGTTCTAGAGTAGCCGTAGAGGATTCAATTTCCTCATGACTTGAAGTATTATATGGAACAAAATCCAGGTTGTTACTAAAATCAACATAATCTTCTTGATTGAATTCATCAGCGTCTGTCAAAGAAATTGGAGAAGTTTGTTCGTCAGATGTAGTTTCAATGGGGGGAGCCTCATGTTCATCAACAATGATTGAGGATGTGGATGGTGAGTCTTTATGAAATTGAGTCGGTTGTGAAGCATAATTGATGGGTGTATCAAAAGACCTCTTCTCAAAATATTCTTCAAACATTGGACCGAACAAATTTTCCAAATCTTCTTTGGATGGAGTATTCATTTTGTCTGCCGATGAAGTATTATTATTGAATCGTTGGAACACGTGTTCTAAACAGTCATGTTCAGAAGCACATGCTATAAGCTCTTTAAACTTTGACATGAATAGTTCCATAATCTTTTTGCTGCGTCGGTTATAGATTCAAAACCATCTTGATGTTTCCGAATAACCAATAAAAACTCCAATGTCTGCTTTTGGTTTCATTTTTCCAAGATCATCTCGGTCATTTGTTGGATAACACAATGAGCCAAACACATGAAAATACTCAACATTCGTTTTTCGTCCGCGTAATAGCTCATAAGGTGTTTTGTTATGTCGTGTATGAATGATTGATCATTTTGGAGTAAAAACAGGTTGTACGCCACCGCTTCAGCCCAAAAGAAATTCATGTAACTCAAGAAAGTTAGCATTGTTCTAGCCGCCTCAACAAGTGTTGTGATTACGTCTTTCAACACTCCATTTTGCTGAGGCGTACGAGCAGTTGAAAATTGTTGCATGATGACTAACTTTTCATAATGAGCTTTAAGACTTGCGTTTTTGAATTCAGTACCATTGTCATTACGAATCTTAAAAACTTTGGCTTTGTAATTCAATTGAGCTGGCATGAATTGTTTATGATCTCTGGAGTTTGTCTTTCGAGTGAAAGAAAGTAAACATGTATATCGAGATTTATCATCCTCTATCACAAGAATATCTTTTTACAATTAATCGAAAGGTACCTCATTGGGTACGCATAATCCATATGAAGGTTTTCTAATTGGAGTGATTAATTGGAACAATTTTGGGTGTATGGGATGCTCTCTGCTTTTTCTATTTCTACAAGCAGAACAAAGGTGATCCTTTCCATATTTGAACTTTGGAAGCCCATCAACCAAGTCAAGTCTGGTAAGATCGTTTATGGTTCCGAAATTAAGATGTGAGAGTCGACGGTGCCATAACCATGACTTTGTCGAAGTTGCTTTGGACATCAGACAAACAGGTGAAGAAGCAGCCATGTCAGAAATGGAGATAGTATACAAATTAGATTCACGTCCTCCTGTGAGAAATTCATCTCCTTCCAGATTTCGCACATAACATGTCTTGGAACGAAAAGCCACTTCTAAATCACCATCACAAAATTGCCCAACGCTAAAGAGATTATGTCCAAGACCTTCAACATAACATACATGACAAATAGTGATATTGACCTGTATATAATCGCCATAGCCTGTGATTGCTGCAAAATTATCATTTCCAAAACGAACGGTGCCCATGAATTTTTCAATAAAATTCCTCAGCAGTGATCGATCACCCGTCATATGCTTTGAACAACCACTGTCAATAATTCACAGAACGATCTGGACTACCTGCAACACAAGAAGAACCAACACATGGACAAGTGGGCAATTTGACTACCCATTTCTTAACATCACCCGATGGTTTCTTAGATGAACGACTATTATGAACATTCGGAGGTGTGTTAACAGGAGTCCAAACAACATTTGGTTGTGATTCAAACCACTTTTGCCAAATTCGACTTGTTTGAATTTTGTTCTTTCTTGCTCGTCACGCATGCTTTTAGTATTTTATGCTTAAAGTGTTATCGTCTTCTATTTGGGTGTCTTTCTTAGAAGCATAGTGGACCTTATGTTTAGCTTTTGATGCACTTTCTTCTGTCTATCTTGAGGTTTGGTGGACTAACTTATGTGAGTAACGTTAGACTTTGTTTGTGTAAAATTCTCAGTAAAATTTGTATTTTTATCTACATTAGTAGTGTATGTTGTTTGTGGTGTTCTAGAATTTAGTAGAATAAGGCTATTAGTAGATGCGAATGCTATTGCTATTTGTGAGGGGTGATAGACATTTATTCATGACATGGATATTAGCAATTTTGATACAAGAAACACATATCAGAGTTTTCGCTTTATCAGCGTTTGCAATATCATTTACATTCTCTTTGTTTGAGATAACATTTGCAAATGTATTATCTGCTTGCTTATTTTTTCTAACATAAACTGCTACTTTCTTTGCTGAATTCTTAGAGTTAGCTAAGACATTGTTCTTGACATGTGAATCTCTATTCATTGGTCTTCTAACACTAGATACAGCATTCATTCTTGTAGAAGATAAAACCCACGCTTTGCCTCGTTTGTTTGTGTTACTTTTGTTGTGACAACTATGTACTTTCAGGTGCTTGAACATTGTTGTTTGTATTTGACCTTCTTTGTTTTGTCAGTGAGTCGGTAAAGTGGACTGGTTTGACACTACATGTTTTCTTTTAGTTTTTTGAAACAGCGCTTTTATTTTTGAAACAAATACTTGTTTGTTTATCGGTGTGACACAAAGACGATTTTGAAAAACATTTGTCTTGTCAAACTTAGTATTTATAGACTTACCTTTTTCAACAGTTTCCAATCTAGTTTGTAACTCAGATATGGTACTTAAAAGATTTTGATTCTTAGCACGAATAACACCATATGCATATGTTTTCTCAGAGACATGTTTAATTAATTCATCCATTTCTTTTTTAGATTGAGACCGTATTTTTTGATTGGAATCGAAAAGCTTTTGATATTCTAATTTTACATTGTCTCGTTCTTTTATCAAAGATTGCCTGACTCCAATGACACGTTCTCATTTCTCAAGTTTCTAAATCTTGAAATATAATAGTAATCAGAGGATTTGTCGTTGTTATTATTCAAAGTTGACTCCCATTTTATGTTTTTTCTTTTCATTGTTGTAACTTTATTCATAACTCAACACAAATTGGTTTTTGAAATACTTTGAACATCTTTTTCAAGAATTTTTATTTTTGCTTGCAAACCCTCTTGAATCTCAATGGAATTCTTCTTGATTTGTTCAATTTCAGCATGTAAGGAATTATCTACGCATTCATGACTTAACAACACACTTATTTCTACTTCATGCCTAAGAGATGCTTCCAAAAGTTAATCTTTTAAAAAATCATTTTGCTTCTTTATTTCACAAAGTTCACTTTCTGTAGACTCAAAATAGAACTGCAACTCGTTAACAATCGGTTTGACTTGATCTTGACAAAAATCATATTAGGTTGTATTTCTTTAGGAGTGTGTAAAAAATGCGTGCTCTATTTCAATTATTACTGAATTAACTCAGACAACGTTTGAAAACAACTTTTTATTTTATCCAATTGTATGATCAAAGGTGACTCACTCGGCATTGATGCTGGGACAGAAAAGTTGCATTTGGAGTCTTGTCAGAAAGAATAAAAGAAGATGGAAAATATTTTTGCTCAACAAAAAAGTTCTTTTTGAGGAACAAAGTCTTTATAAAGAGCATTTATTTGTTTGTAATCAATTGTCCAACAATTCTGTTTGTTTGCAACAGCAATTGGATCATTCATTTTTTCTTTTATTTTTTGTTGGCTTTTGGAAGCATCATCAAGAGTGTCCTCAGTATCTCTAACATTCAAAGGAATTTCTGAATTACTCAGACTAGAGGCAAGATATAACTTTAGACATTGAGAAATTGCTTGCTTGAGTGTATAAGGATTCGGGTACCCCAAACCATGTTTTAATTGCGAATCATACACAGACAATGGCTTTGGTCCAAGCATAAACATTCCTTGTAAGGAATTTCTAAGTTTCAATATTAGATCAACATTATTTTTAAGTTTGGCCTTAAGATCTATAATAGTGTCATGATAACGATCCTCATTTTCACTCATTTGTCTTTTTAAAATTAAATGAGTCTTTTGAAGTTCCTCATTTTTCCGCTTGTAATCAGTGACAGCTAAATCTAATTTATCTCGTTGTTTTTCAAGATCTCGAATGATATCTCGATCACGAACAAATTGAGACTGATCTTGTTGATTAAAATGTTTTGCTTGTCTATCACCCTCAAGAAATTCGTTAAGATAATTGTTATCCCCTTTGATGTTTTCCAAAACCCGAACCATTTCCTTATACAACTCAAGCTGACTAGACAAAGTCGTGTTTTGTTGTTGGACTTTTTGAGCAAATAATTGTTGTTTCTCAGCTTCCTTATATGCATTTCTAGCTAGTTGCTCTAATGCATATAGGTCAAGAACATGTGTATCTTTTTCAACACTGCCACTATTAACATTTCCATTGGGTTCGTCAAATATAATATAAAAAAAAAAAAAAAAAAAATTAAAAAAACAAAAAAAAAAAAAAAAAAAAAAAAAAAAAAAAAATAAATTTTTTTAAAAAAAAAAAAAAAAAAAAAAAAAAAAATGTAAAAAAAAAAAAAAAAAAAAAAAAAAAAAAAAAAAAAAAAACCTAACGCACCATAATATTTTGTCGAGACAAACCAACTGGACCTAAATCTTTTTATGAACCAGAACCAATGCACCCATTTCTATTATAAACCCTAGCCGTTGACCCGGACCCTGTCCCCGGCTGTTGACAGCCAACACGACACCCCTATGGTGGCGGTAGTCCACCGAAACAACACCCCTTGTTATATTTATCAACCCGACGCAAACCAAACGTAGCCCTCATTGGTGAATAACTCTCAACAAACACACCCTCATGGGGTGGGGCTGCCAAACGCACCCATATGGTGGCTGACCCGAACAAACAAACCTTTGTTGGTGATTTTAACCCAACCCGAACACCCCCCTTCTTGCGGCTTTCTGTCACCGAACAGACAAACACCCCTTGAGGGGTTTTACAACATCAACGCACCCTTAATGGGTGCTTAAAAACCACACTGGACGCACCCATCTCTTGGTATGAACAAAACCAAACGCACCCATCGGGTACAAATTCTGAAAACCACACGCACCCTAATTGAGTGGCTGTGACGATGGTGATGATGTTGATGATGGTGTATAATGATGGTATATGATGATGGTGGCGTCGGTGGTGGGGAGTCGCGAGTGAGGGAGAGTGAAGGTGGGGATCGGATAGATCGGAGGATGGGGAGTCTTTTTGGTCTTCGCCGGATATGTCCGCCGGAAAACTTTTCCGGCGGTGGTAATGGTGGCCGGCGGTGGGAGGACTCACCGGAGAAGATGAGTGGGAGAGAGAGAGGGATGTTGAGTGTGTGTATGTATATGAGGAGAATGAAAATGAAATAAAAATTATAAGTTGTATATATATATATAAATTGGAAAGTGGCAAATTAAAATAGTTCAGGGTAAAAAGTGTAACTTTTTAATATAGTTTTTATAACTATCGGTTCGGGACTCGTTTGAGCGACTTAACGGTCGATTCAGAACACGAAACTTGCGCCATTGTTTTCTAAATCATTTTTCTGATAAAAATAAGTATTCACCCGACAAATTTTCGTAAACGTTTTATAAAATTTATTTAAAACGTTTATTATTTATTTTGAGACTGGGTTAAAAATAAAAGAAATTTTAACTCGGATAATCGCGTTATCAACAACGCTTAAATAAGTAAAATTATTAAATACTTTTATTTAATATTTTTATTAAATAAATAGCGATAATTAAAAATAATAAATTTAATTATTTTTGTGTGTCGGTATCCGTTGTGTGCAGTTTTCAAAACTTTGCGGGGCTGTTTTGGCCCTCTTCTGCTTGTTTTCAACTCTCGGGTAAAACTAAAAAGTTGTCTGAAATATCGTTTTACATCAAATTGCTTTAGGGTCCGAATCATGAAAACATGATTTAGTGGTTCGTTTTTGATAAATCAGCTATGAATTTATATATATCCTTTTTCGTTTTCGAATCAAATAAGTTAAAAATAACTTTCCCATGAGAGATGTACTAATAAATATGATTTATTATTTAAAATTTGTTCCGAAAATTTTACCAGTTACGCGGTAATCGTTTTTATGTGACGATAAAAGATCATAAGTCAAAAAGTAAGATCGGACCTGAAAAGTCAAAGTTTAAAATAGTCATTTAAAATTCCGAAAATTGCCGGATGTTACACAAGAACCAAAGTCTGACATGATAGAAAACTCAAGATGAGAAAAGAATTTCAACAAAGAAACAAAGTGTTGTTATTCCATTCTAAGTATAAATTCAAACAACCGAAACTCATATCTCGTTGGCTTGGACCATATGTGGTGAAACATCAATATCCATACGGATATGTTTAACTATACGGTAAAGATGGAAAGACATTCATTCTATCCTAAAAACTAAACTTGCGAAGTACGAGTCTAGCTAATGACTCTTTTAAAAATTAAACGCTTCTCGGGAGGCAACCCGTGCTTTAACTCAAGTGTGGAGGAGTCCCTCCTCCTCTCTCCTCTTTCCTCCTCCTCCTATCTCCCTTCACGTCTCTCCTCTCTTCTCTCTTTTAAAAAAACCCAAAAATATTTTTCTTTTTGTATGTTTTGTTTGTTCACTTTTGCAGGTAATATTACATAAAATCGGAAAATTATGTCGATCGCTCATGGATAGCTCTCTGATAGCTACACCATATTATGCCCGGGAAGTATCGTTTTCCCTTAATTTTCTCTATTTTATCTTTATCAGTTCTTACATTGAGGGCAATGTTCAATTTAAGTGTGGATGGGAGCCAAATAGGAAAAATTAAATAATATATCCCTCCATGTTTGCCCTGCAATCTTGCCACATTTTCAACTGATATTTTATAATAAAAATTAATATATAATTTTCCTCTAAAATTAAAAAATATATTCACTTAGTAAGGCAAATCCTACTCGAATTGACATCATAACTAGCACAAAATTCAGTCTAATAAACTATGAGGTATATTCTAGCCTTTGATGCATACTTTTTGCACATTTTATGAGAGTGTCAATAATTTAGTAGCTTCAGAACTTGTGCTTTGTTAAAACTAAAGAATCTATGATCCGGTGGTCGGGGAGACTCAAACCACATGATAGTCATATTTCTAGTTAGAGAGTAGAGAGAGAAACAAAAAGTGTAAAATAAATATGAAAGTGTAAAAATGATACAAGTCTCAACCCCTCCATGGAAGCATTGGAGGGGTATTTATAGCCTACGCGAATGCTAAGTATACAAGAATGTCTATTCTAGTCCCTGCGTGTGGAGCTATTATAATCTATGGTATTTTCGTAAATGTCGTCACATAAAATGAAATCCTAACAATCTTCCCCCATGGGACGATATACGGAATTACTTACAATATATTCCTAAAAAGTACATATTGATTAAGAACAAGAACTTCCATAAAGCTTCCAATGCTGATGATGTCTTCTATGGTCTTTGACTTCAAGTCTGCACTCCAACATGGATCATCTTTGTAGTACCTTATAGGAGAAATACTGTAATAGGCATGAACTAAGTAACCCATATACTTCTGGTTAAGGAGAAGCTTCTGAATTAGCTTCCCCTTAATTCATGCCACATATTCTTTGTTTAGAAGCTTTCAAAGCTTCCCCCAAATTAGCAATCCTCTCTTAAGCAGTTTCAAAGCTTTCTTACAAGCTTAGAATAATTAAGTGCACAACGGAATTAGTAGGATACCACATCAAATATTACTGCTTATTTAAGAATAAGCTTAGTGATTGATCGTTCGGGAAAACATTAACTAGATCAGCAACGTATTTTCTCACGCTTGACTAATTCTTCACACAACTCTTCCCCTAGAAATTCAAATAGTGCATACTAAAATTCACAAGATATCTCTTCCCCCATGTGTTTGAAGAAATGAACCCAAAAGCCACAAGTTAAAGCCCTGATTTTCTATGCGGTTATAGTCTTCCCGGCATGGCCTAACACAAAAGATTTTCAAGAAAGATGACTTTTCAAGCTTTCAAGATCAAGAAAGGCAAAGACTCAAGGGTGTGTCTTCCTTCCCCCTTGCTGGTTTCGATACCTCGAAATCAGCAAAACCTTGTACGCACATATACTTGAATACTTGTGTGAGGAATAAATTAGCTCAAATCTATCCCGTGAGAATCAACTACTGATCAAATCTCTACTCATAAACTCTCTCTGACTATCTTTTTACCAACCGTTTTGTAGGCTATTTGAAGTGACCACTGATGGAGTAAACCCGATGAACCAAAGTAATAACCTATTAATCTGAAATATTTAGTTCAAGTTAACCAATTTATACACCAATTTGTATAAACCTTTGGTTAAGAAACTAGAACTACATTAAACAAGATCAACAGCCCACCGTATGTTTACCACTGATGGAGTAAACCCGATATACCAAACTTGAAACTGAAGAAGAATCGTTCTTGTGACTTAAGCTTGCACTAATGTTGGAAGAATAGTGTAGAGAAACTCAATACTTACCAAGCAAAGTATGAGACATTCATCACCCTTTGCGATTATCCACAACGTCTTCTGCGTGTGACACTGAGAACTACAACGTATCTCCTTTAAGTGATAGTTATCCAGGTCTTCAACCAACCACCCCGACTGCTGGTAACTAGATAACCCAAGTCTTCATCCAAAATCTTAAGCCCGAGCAAGTTATCATTGAAAGTCATGCATCCAACCAACTATGAATGACTAAATCCCGACTTCAAGATAAAATAAGTACACGCCTTCGTAAAATGCCACTTCAATCTCAAATAAGTGATACCCGATCAACTCCGTAGTCACTTAGAAAAATTAATTCCAAATCTAGCCATTACAAATTAAATTCCATGATTCTTTATAAGCATCGATCCCGGTCTCGTCACATTGTCACTTTGTCATTTTGAACCTTGAATACAACCGATAAGCATTTAATCTTAAAAATTAGTCCAAGCTAACCAATTTATACACCAATTTGTATAAAATTTTGATTAAGAGGATAGGACTACAATAAATAAGCTCCACTGTAGCCATTAACAACTAAATATAGCAATAATCATCCCAAGTGAGTCATTCAGCCAAATTTAGTTTTAATACGAAATAATTAACACTCAAATTGTTGTACCCGGATCCATCACAAATTCAGCCCATCAAATCATAACTCATCCCAACACCAATTTAAACACGGCCCATTCCAATCAATTAAGTTATAACCGGCCCAACCAATTCATAATGTCTCGGTCTAAAATGATACACACCGTTTGTGTCACACCCCGTCAACGGCGGAAACACGGGAATGCAACATAATGATCAATCATAACACAAGATACATAATAGAGAAAACTAAAATGCATTAATGAAAGTGTCATGATGACCATCCACCTCAAATCAACCTTGAGTGATGTCCCAAATCAAGAACACAACACATAGTCACCAATTATTACAACCATAAGCCCACGCAGGGGTCCACACAATCTTATCCTTAATCCTCAAGAAACCAAATCTATAACAACATCAAATGCAAGACTTCTCAAACAAGATTCATATGGGATTCTCTAAAAGTATGCCACATGCACCACAATCTTAACGAACATTAACTTCACCTGAAAATGATACTCGAAACTGTCAATAAATGTTGGTGAGCTCATAGGTTTGACTCGAAACCCAGTTGATGTGCCAATCATTTAAGTAGTGGACAATTGTACTATATGACAGTGAATATATGCAACAAACCCATGACTTAGCATCCCCACTAATCATGTGCGATGACCTAGCATCCCCGCTAGTCACCAAAACTAACATATCCCAATGCTCTTGGAGCCGCAACTCTGATATGTCACTGATGTTTGATTTTTATACACTATAAAATATACAATAATATTTCCAAAAGAGCAATTAAGAACTTTCCTAAAGTTTCCCTTAAGAAAAGCTCACTCTAAAAGATATATATACTATATAATACGTATATTTAACCGGGAAGAATGATCACCCGAGTCGTTTCCCCAACGACTTGTGAAATTGAAACCTCGTTTTAGCTCGGATTATGATTTGAATGAGAGAAAAGATAATTTTGATTATCTATAACTACTAAATAAAAGCAACAATTAAAATGAACAATTAAAAGCAATTAAACACTTAAGCAATTAACGGGAAACAAATAAAACGCGACTAAAAAGCGAATACACTAAAATTAATGCATGACATCCAAATCAAAACCACCAATGTATCCATCGCACCTCGTGCTTATTGATCCCCTGAAAAACATTGCTTTAAAACGTCAACAATAATGTTGGTGAATTCATAGGGGGGGGGGCGAGATGGTAGGGGTGTCGGCTTTGATAAATCATATATTGTGGACCACAAGTTTTCCCAAGTGTATGATAATGCCAACAGATGCAGACATCATATAAAGCAATGTTAAATGCACCCGATCAAACTAGTGACCCAAGTAAAGGTGGGGATTGTCAGTCCCGATAGATCTATCCATAACATTAGCGCTCACTATAATAGCAATTAACGGTTCATTAGGGACTTTACGGCAATAAGATAACTTAGGCATTAATAATCAGGCAGTAATCTGGATAGCATACACTTTGAAAAACACTTGTGTCCAATGGTAAAACAAGCAATGTAATTCACCCCGTAACAATTGTAGAAAAAGGGGGCTATGAACTCAAAAAGTATTGAAAGGTAATTGTACTGTAGTAAAATATACGAGTTTGTAAAAGAGCATGTATTCCCCTCGCGGGTTTATAAAACATTAAAAAGATTGAAATGCGAGACTATGAACTCACCTTGAGTGAGCAAATGCCAAGTGTATCACAAATAATGCGTCACGCAAATCGTCGAATGCAACCTATTTAATTTAAGGTCGTATAAGTACTAATCACATTGAGTCATCTCTACCATGCATAAGTCTATTTAGCTAATCACCATCTAATTGTTTGAGTGAAAACATATTTATAATTGTAAAACATTTATAAATATCTGAATAATGTAATTATAGTTATTCCTGGTAGGGTATTAGTTACTCCTGGTAGTGTTGTAGTTACTCCTGGTAGTTATAGTTATTACTACTGGTAGTATATTAGTTACTCCTGGTAGTGTATTAGTTACTCCTGGTAGTTATAGTTTATTTTCTAAGTCTGACCCGACTATAATGACCCACTAAATCACATTTTCATGACTCGGGTTCTAAAGAGAATTTATGCGAAACGATATTTTGAACAACTTTCCAGTTCTGTCCGAGACCCGAAACTCGACCGAAATGGGCGAAAAAGCACTCGCATCAGATCTGATGCAGTGTATTAATTACCAAAAAGCCAGATTTTGCCCCCGCCTTACGACCCGTTATCACTCGCTTTTAGACTTAAAGAACCTCGCGGGGAAGTAAAACGACCTTCCGAACGACTTTCATGTTTCGGCCGAAGGCCGAAACGGACTCGAAAGTGCCGCAAATACCATCTTAAAATCCTGACAGAAACCACTAACTTAACAAATGCTGGATTTTTATACCTCGAATATATACCTCGTTTTCGCTCTAACTTTTTCGTTATAAATCCGTTTGACAAGTTTCTTACCTTTTCGGAATCGTCGTGAATCATACTACTTTATAAAAATATAAAATAATGTGTTATATATACGAATTTTGGACAGAATCTTTGAGTGACCTTGTTGAATCCATTTTTAACCTTGCTTTTATACCTTACTACTTTTGTAGTTAATTATTTTTACACCAACTTAATATGGTACAAAACTTTCTCATCCCTTTTAACATCATATTAGCAATATCTCAACATATATAATAGTGTGCAAAATGATCATTACAAGTAAAAACTCCATTTGCATGTTAAAAATCCTACATGGTGATTCAAGCTACAATAGAACTTTTATATGCATAAAATGAATATTGAAAGAACACAAAGGGTTCTAGATGACCTTATGATGTATGATGATGATGATCAATGTAATCTAAACCCTTGTTTAGATAGAAATCCAAAGCTTGCACCAAAGAAAACCCTAGTTTTCTTAAATAAACCCTAGCTTCCCTTTTCTTGATTAAAGCTTGAATATGGTTAACCAATGCTTGGAAATATCTTAGAATGTCTTAGATATGATGTGTATAGGAGTGTATGGGTTGTAGAAAAATTGATATGGGTTTGTGTGGTGGGGTGTTTGATGCCGTAGCATATAGAGAGCCAAAAAGGGGAGATTTTGTGATTTTTGGTAAGTGTTTATGCATGTGTATGTTATTTCTTTCTTTGTTACTTGCATTATATGTGTTCAAAGGGTCAAAAGTATGCAATAGTGGTCCAAGACAACCTCATGGTCTTAAGGAAGACTATCTTGGTCAAGGGGAACATAACCTAGCTAGGCTTTAATGAGTCAAGGATGTACAAAACCAATTTGCATAATTTCTTTGTATATATTACAAAATTTTTGGCATATGTATGATAATTATGATATATTTTTGTAACTTTTATGTATTGGGTATAAATGTGGGTATTTGTTGAAGCGTAGAAAAGTTTTGGTGGTTCCGGGAGTGCCTAAACGCAATTTATCGTGAAAACATAAAGATGTGTTTACTTGCAATTACTTGCATATTGTTTCATTTCTAGTGTACAAGGTGTAAGATAAAATTTACTTGGCTAAAGTTTAATAAAACTTTAGGTATCGGGTATAATCGTGGGTATTTGTTGAAGCGTTAATAAATTAACGTGCTTCCGGTTATGCTTAAACGTACATTTATCGCGAAACGTATTTATACTTACGTTACCAATACAACAAATGAACGACGATCCATAATTATCATTAAAATTAATTATATAACAATGATTGATTAAAAGTTTGAGGTTTAATTGCCGTGTAATTGAACGGCTAATTTTTGATACGCGAATTAGTCTTAACATTTCGACTTTTTAAAGCAAACGCGTACAATACAAAAGGTACGTTGTGGATTTATCGATGTCGTCAAAGACTTGAAAACACAGGGTGTTATAATGCAAGTAAAACCACAACCCTTGCCATGCCAAACACAGTACATGCAAGTAAAATCACATCACATATATTCACATAGCAGTCATAAGCACATAAATTATCTCAAAAACAAAACCACGTTTCGCACAGTTCAGAAAACATTTTAAAACACATTTGAGTATCATTTTCCCCCAACGGAAAAGTAGTAAAAATGGGGCTACGAGAACTCACCTCAAGCAAGTCTTTAGCAACCAAATATCAATCACACAAGCAATGACAACGACGTCTCCCCGAACACGGGACGCGTAGTTAATGTCCCATTTTAATCATTCATCTCCAAAGCAGTTTTCAGATTTGATGCATAGGGGTCAAAATGTTTGTTGTACGGTTATCTTAAACATTTAATGGAGTGAGAGTGACACACTTACTCCAAAGATACCATATCGAACCCATATTTTAGTACAATATACTTATACTATTTACGTAAAATAGTTAAGTAATATAAGTAAATATTTATAACAATTAATTATAAATATATCTCGATAAGTCCATTCGGTACACTTGGTTACCATAAATATATCATTTATACTATACAAAATGAAACGTTTATGTTCGCTAAACATTTTAGAAAAGTTTCGAGAAAAATTATATTTTTCATCTTTTAGTCAACTTATTAAAATAATAAAATAATAATATTTTATTATTAAAAATAAAATCACGTTTTAAGTAAACCTTATTTTCGAGAAAAATTATATTTTTCATCTTTTAGTCGGCATGACCCGTACGTTTATATGACGTTTCCCAAGGTTTTTAAACCTTATTTTCAAACAATTTCTAACATTTCGACACTTACCAAAATACTTTCTCAAAACGACTTTCAATATAACATCACAAGTATATTTCACTTCCCAAAAGTTCGTCAAAATTTCAAAAACGACTAGTTAACTCTTATTGGACTTTAAGGCCCAACAATGGTCCATTACAGTTTTTACATATCCAAAATACGTTCTAAGCCCAAAACCAAGGCCCAATAGCGTATATAAGCTCAAATCAATAAGTAATAAAGTAATCCGGACCACAATAAGCCATCCAATAAGCCACGGCTTATTGATTGCTTATTGGGCCGTGAGCCCATAAGCTCCAAAATCTAATTATTAAGCTTAAAAATAAGCTAATAAGCTACACATCGCATTTGGTTATCACCATAAGCTATAATAATAATCCACAAAAATACGACATACTAAAGTAATAACCAAAAACACTTTCCTTGAAACCCTCAAAATTTTCGTGAGCTTATAAGCCAAAAATAAGCCCATTCGAGCACATACATAAGCCAAAATAAGCCATATACAAAATAAGCTACATAGCAAATATATGTTTTTCAACCATCACGACCACAATATCAAAACTAACAAAACCTTATCCTTGTTTCATTTTATTCGAACTCCAAACGCACCCTAAGCAACCATTTTTAAACTTTTTTGCTTTCGATTTTAAACGATCGGGCCATACAACTAACATCTATGCATCACTAACAACCCAAAAGGACAAGTAAAAATTAAATTTGAAAGACTTACAAAAATGGTCTTCAAAATAAATTTCGACGTGAACCGGACAACCCAAACGTTGTTTAAATGCTAACCCGTGCACTAGAATCAACCCGGAAGTACCCAAACTCTCATGTTTTTTTTATCAAAGTTTGAAAACAAAATGTATGTGTGTGGCTTATTTCAGACGTAAGAGGGAGAGCACACAAGAGTGTGTGTTTTAATTTATTTTTTGAAAACAAGAAATAAAATGAGCATGTTATGAAAGATACAAAATATATGTACTCATGTTGGGACCAAAGAGCTAAATTAAGCCTCCTTGTCCCCTATACTTGTCTTATAACCGGCCAAGGCATCTAATTTACCCGGGTGTCTTCGTTTTCGTGTCGGGATCACCTAAAAGCTCGTAAAACTCAACCGTAAATTATTCCCAAAGTTACTTAGTATTTTTATTCACTTTAAAAATACTTTTTCAATAACTTAGAGTATTTACTTGACATATTTCCATATTAGACCTCACAAAAACTCATTTGGACATTAACAGACGTGTCGGGACTCGTTTTTTGGCATTTCTTGAAAATTCACAGGTCAACCACCCGGAACATAAATAACACAATAATACCCTCTAAAAAGGATTATTATACACCATATAACCACAATTCACCTCAATCTCATAAATTCACCACCGTCAACACGGTACAATATTCTAAGTAGACTGACAATCGTCAAATAGTCAAAGGACTAAATTAGAATATTCAAAACACAAAAAGGGAAAATGTTACATTTTGTAGCCCAATATAAAGAAATTTGGGCCCAACTACATGTAATAGAACATTTGACCCAATTTTTTGTTATGTTGACTGCTACCCGATCCATTTGTACCAAAATCATTTTATAAACGGCCATGTCATCTTTTTATTCGTTTATATAGGCAGCCTAACAAATTAGCCATGTTTCGGCCCAGTTAGAACAACTAAGTCCCGATCTAAAAAATTTATACTAACCTGGCCTGCCAAATATATCTGTTACCCGATCCATAAGATAATTAGGGATATAAAATAGTCAATCCCTAATATTTCTCATATCATAACCCTAATTATTCTCTCAACAAAAATGCCTCCACCAAACTTTTCTCCCAACTCAGATCTAATATCAATAATCACTTATCATCTCGACTCAAAGCATAAATATTTTCTTTTTTTCTTTCTGCCACCCCTCGTTTTGTTAATCCAATTAGAACCCAAGACGAAATTCACATATCGTCTATTGCTTAATCCCGCGAACAAACACCATCTTGTAATTATTTCTGCCTAAGATAACCTATGTGCCAAAGAAGAAGATGAATGGCTTCAAGATCTTTATCAAAGGTCTCGGGTAGGTTTCATTTTAATTGTTTTTCTGTGTCATTCGAACGAAATAAAGGTTAAATTAACATACTTATATCATTCAATCTTTAAATTCGGATATTAACGAGAGTTCATCTCTCACAGATCAATGATGATGTGTCTTGTTCATGTTTGATCTTGTTCGTAAACGAATGTTATTATGCAACACGAAAGAACAAGAAACTGAGATCTTGTTATGCATTTTTGTTTCGAGTTCGAGTCATAGTGTGGTTGATGATGGGATTTAGGACAGTTTGGGAGTTGGATTTGTTGGTTGAAATTGATTGTGACGATGGGTGTAGGTTAGTCTTGGAGTTGGATTTGAGATGATGATGTTGACGAAGGGTATAGGTTTAGTAATTTATGAATTTATTGGATGTTAAGGCTGTCGTTGTTGTTGATGTTGTTTGGTTCTGTCTAATCTGTTACTTCTTAATGGCTTATTTTCTTTTGGTCACGACTATGTGAGTTGACCCGGTCAACTCGGTAAATACCGAGTTGATTCAGTTTGGGTTGTGGGTGTATAAATCGCCGAGCTTGGTGGATGTATAAATCTCCGCCTTGGCGGATGTATAAATCGCCGCCTTGGCGGATGTATAAATCGCCGCCTTGGCAGATGTATAAATCGCCGCCGTTGGTGGATGTATAAATCACCGGATTTGGTGGTATAAATCGCCTCCAAGAAAACAAAAAAATGTCCTTTTTGTCGTTTTGGCTAAAATTGTGGATCTGTGTCTGCCCATCATCTCCAACCTTATACCACCATAAATATCCATGAATAAGCTCGAAAATATGCTTTTTACCCTGAGAATAAGCTTATTCTTCGAAATAAGCAATAAGCCCAAAACAAGCACGCCTAAAGGCTTATGATTCAGCTATTTTCCCAGAAAATAAGCCATGTAATACTGTTTCGGACAGATTTTGAGAACCAAAAAAACTGAATGGATAGATTTTTTGACCATGAATACAAATCCAAAACGAGACAAATAAACATAAACCAACCATTAAAGTGACAAAAAGGGACATACGAAATGACAAAGATGACTGATTTGAGACACCTTCGAGACCAATCAGACGATAAGAAATCAAACCGACCCAAGAGTGTAACCATGGCTCTTGATACCAATTGTTAAAACTAAAGTATCTATGATCTGGTGGTCTGGGAGACTCAAACCACATGATAGTCATATTTCTAGTGAGAGAGTAGAGAGAGAAATAAAAAGTGTAAAATAAATGTAAAAGTGTAAAAATGATACAAGTGTCAACCCCTCCATGGAAGCCTTAGAGGGGTATTTATAGCCCACACGAATGCTAAGTATACAAGAATGTCTATTCTAGTCCCTACGTGTGGAGCTATTATAATCTATGTTAATTCTGTAAATGTCGTCACATAAAATGAAATCCTAACATGCTTGATCATCATTTACTAGATCGCAGTGAGGTTAATATATAGGCAATATCGTATGATAAGAGGTAAAATAAATCCGCAAGTATCACATGATCTGCAGCACTCGCTTTCAGTGCTAAATTCCCAAGTATCTCAAGAACTATGTGCTCAATATCTCAGCTCTGTGCCAGCATTAAGTATTTTTTATTAAAAAAAATCAAAAGAAACTTATAAAGTTGTTATAAGGCTCTAGCTTAGCACATGAAATTATATTACCTCATACTCACCCACATCATTATCACGTTTTACCTCTTTGAGATTTTGTCTAGGAGCTCACGCCGCAACGGGCATGTTTATGTGTCTTGTACAAGCCTATGATAGCTATCTAGATTATGTCTGTGCACATTTAAGTGACTTCACAAATATAAACCCTATATGAGTGACTTGAGTGAATATAAAAACAGACACATTCCCTATGTGAGGTGCTTGGTTATATGTCTATGCCTGAACTGTTATAAAACTAGTAAAATCTTGTACACAAAATAATTTCTCCACGTCCACGATAAATGAATCTTGTTTTCTCGCTTTGGTTGCTTGAGGGCAAGCAACAACTAAGTGTGGAGGGATTTGATAACGCCTTAATTATACATGTTTTCGGCGGCGTTATTTGGATATATTTCATCATATCTCATGAACTTTCGATACTTAATCACATAAAATATGTCCAGGTTCACTTGAAGACTATCCGAGCTTAAAAAGCATTCAAATGCAAGTGTTTATACTTATTGGAAGCAAAGTTAGAAGAAAAGAAATAATAAAGTCTAAAATCACAAGGAAGTGCGCCGCACTTACTTCCTTGTGCGCCGCACATATCAACGAAATAAATAAAAGTAGTTAATTCCACAAGTGCGCCGGTTTCCCCAGAAAATGCGCCGCACTTTTCTTCAGCATTAATGATAATCTAACCGACATAGGCTAAGTAAGCCGCACAATATATTTTGTGCACCGCACTTTTGACCTCGCCCAGCCTATAAATAGAGAGGATTTCCAAGCAAAATAATATCATCTCTCCTACAAATCTCTCACACACAAACTCTCCCTCAATCTTTGGGATTCAATCAAGAAATTTCGGAGAAGACGAAGACGGTTTATTTAGTATTTAAGTATACTAACGAGTTTAGTAAGATTCGATCTTGTAAACGGGTTGTGTTTATACTCCAAAGCCTATTCGGATATCGTATGTTTCTTATCTATCTATTTCACTTTGATATTATGAACTCCGTAGCCATGAGAGGCTAAATCTCTCATGACTACTCGGTGATGTTAATATAATAAATAAGTATTTGGTATTATTACGATCTTGTTAATCTTAAGCTTGTATTGAAATCCTATCGTGTCTTATCTTGTTAACTTTGTTCATTAAATTTGATTGTATACACATAACGGTATAGGTCGAAAGACCCGTTGTGTGCTATATAGTTTTAAAGATTTGTCTACGGTCTTTATCGTTTGTTTGGAGAAATCCGCTTACGTTAATTGAGAAACAAAAATAGATTTGATATAATAGTAACTTGAGTATTTGCGTGACACATATGATTAAGTTAACTAATATAAGTCTTAAGTTAAAACAAGTTAATTGTGAAAACATTTTTTGATGAAAAAACCTTTTTATAAGTTAAGTCCTAAAATTGAAGATCATAATCATTACCATTGCTTAGGCATTATATGGAACTATCCGAGTAGTCATCCTTTTTATTATTGAGTCATCATCAATCATATCTCGTTTGGAAAAAGTCATTAAGATTTGTCTTTAAACTAGCGATTATACGAACATAATCAAATCCATGTGGACGACCTGGTCTTACCTGAAATATTATACTACATACATGGGTTATACTTTACCCGTGTGTTTCCATTTAATAATCGGTAATTCTAGTCTTATAAATTTAAAGCGTTTAAACACATCAATGGAAAACAGAAGCATCATATTCATTCCATCAAAATAGTAGTTATAGATTTCTAGTAGCATGAAGTTAACGTCATATGAAGTATATTTCTAAAACTCTAACCTATTAGTATATATAATACAGTTTCAAATCTGACATCTTATTCCCAGAGTAACCTATCTGATATAACACGTTCTAGTCCGCCCCAAACACTTCTATGCACCTAATATATGCACTTGTAGCCGCTCTAAACACTCTTCATTCGTATTACAACCCGACGTGATATATATAGAAGAGAAAGTGTTTCGGGTTAAATCGACCGCACGTTCCAGGCCATACAAAAAACTACCCGTTTATATCCTGATTTGACATTTTACCACATGAATATTTATATGATCTACCTCTAAGATTGACATTCTAACTAAGTGTAGATGAGTGAGCTTCATTTCTTTTTAAGACTTGTCGCTAACAAAAAATAACAGATTTTTCTCGTAACCACGGGTTGCAAAAGAAAATGCTGATGTTGTCATTATGGATGACAACTTCAAGACAATAGTAGTCGTTGCGAGACCCAAGCAAGCCATTTGAAGCGGCACAAAAATAGTAAAATTTAAAAGTTTCAACCAAAACTCATTTTTACCTATTATCCAACCAACGTGAGCACCACCCTATCATGACACATTTGATATTTTAAACTTATCATTTTAAGTTATGGATCAAGGATAGTAAAGCGAAATAGAATTAGTCACGCACCTTTGACGACATTAGTTCCTAGTACTTCTGTAAGCTCTAACTTGTGATACTTGGTGTACCCCATATGGAGATCCCTGGATAATCATAGATAAACATGAAGTTAAAAATGAATCTGGTGAATAAAAAAATATTTTTGGTAAGGCATTCATTTTGTTGATTATAGTAGCCATAAGGACTAAAACAAAGGGAGCTACACAGCAAAATGGACCAAATGCTAGATGCACCTTATCATAAAAAGCCTATATATTTATAACAAGCTAACCTCATAAACCTTCTTAGCACATCAAAAGAAACACCAAGTCACATTCACTATTGGTGAAATCATGGCATATGTATATATCTTGCTGTGAGATTGCAAAATCATTAGTGGTTGCAGCTTTATAAGAGGCTGTTTGGACAGGGTGTGAGTAAATGAGACTGTTTGGAAGAGCCTTTTTTAGGGTTGGTTTAGAGAACAAAAGTGCAGGTTAGTGTCATATTCTATTGGAAACACTTGATTTCTATGTTTACCTTGTGAAAGCGTATTTAGTTGAGTCGTATTATATACAATAGTATATATCTCCACTTAATAAGATCATTACTCATAAGTACACGTATAACAAATTGACATGTTTTTGGGCGTTTGACATAGTGGGTCAAAACTATATTCAGTTTCGTACGTTTGGGTCAAAAGTATTTAATTTTTTTTTGCCATGATGTCATATACATATTACACACACACAATGGAAAAAAAGGCATACCCACTACAAGAAAAAGGTCTTTTAATGACACACAAAAAGTGTCAGAAAATGTCAAAAAAAGTGTCACTAATTACATTTTTTTTTCACCTTCACTTATAAAAAGTGTCACTAAAAGTCCAGGTGGTAAAAGTATATAGTGACACATTTTACTGACACTTAATAGTGTCTGGAAAGGTGGAGCCTATTTTTCACACAAAAATGTGTCATTATAGGCTACTAGTTAAGTTCCTGTTCATATGTAAATCTGTCACTCTTACTCTATATACATACAAATTAGTCTCTTATATTTATCAAAATTAACACATGAAAAACTAGCTGAGATTGAAATCTTTATTATTTCAACCTCGATATAGACCAAGTATTTTGCCAAACAAAAACGAACATCTTTCCAAAGTATAAAACACTAGTACAACCATTATCGCAATCCAACTAATTAAAACTTAGCTAAAAAAAGAAAATAGTCATGCTTGGTCTTCGCAATCCACATGTCTCCTCTAGGATGTTTTCTTGCACCCTTCTCAGGGACATTCACAATCTGGAATAGTGACCAAATAGTCAGAAATAAGCAATTCCTCATTACACGAGATAGATTTGGTATATCAATATAGTGCACACTATTTTCTTCTTTGGTATAAACTAGAGGCGACTGTTTGGACCCATTTACTTATGAAGAGGTCGATTTCGGTTGTTATTATCTCAAAGGAGTCAGATTGTTCAAATAAAAAATTTGGCTAAGAGGGAAACAGGTCAAAACGGGTGGAATATCATCCGAAATCTAATTTTTTGCAACTTTGTAAATCATATTCTTCAGATATTTAAATGATTCATGTATCATTATTGTTTTTGTAGTCGTATTTAACGTACTGATAATGTAAACATGTACAAGAAAATTGACAAAATATGTTGGTGTGGCAACTGCTCAGACCCGGCCCGTTCCGCCTGTAATTAAACCGACCCCTTTCAACATGGCCCGTTTTGTACAGTTACCCAGCCCACCGATCATGCTACCTCTAACACTAACTATTATAATATATACATAAAAGAAGGAAGCACATACAGTTCCTTCTAGCATCTTTAGTAATGCCTGTTGCACACCCTCACCGAGACATCTCTGCTAATGTTCATGCTCTCTGCCTGTCAAAATCAGGATAGAAAGAACTTAAGAAAGATGCACGGGAACATATGAAAGGTTGAACTTGATATACAACTTTAAGTGACATACAACTTAAGAAAGGTTTAACAGTTTCACTATGAAGATATAAAAAATGCAAATTCTCAATCGGCAGATACCCAGATAGATAACATCTAATGGATTATAATTGATAAAATGTCCACACAATTTAGTAACAGTTATAAGGGACATACAGTCAAGAGCTTGTATAGAATGGATTCAACATCTCCAACATATCCCGCCTGCAAATTGCAAATCAAAAAGAGTTAGACGCGCCCACTATTACTGAAGTTCCATAAAGGAAAAACATACAATATGAACTTTATCTAACGAATACAAACGAAGTTTATAGTAATAATAATGATAAAAAGGCACAACTTTTAATTTAACAACAATAACTTAGCATTCGAATAGAGTAACAAAGAACTGAAGAAGGTACAATAAAATGGGGATTAGTTTCAGGTACCATAAGCACATAAAAGAGTGCCACCGTGAAGGGCGACTGAAGTAGAGTAAAGAGGATAATGAGGAATTGGGCAGAAGATTTTGTCACTCTCTGACCTTATAAGTAACTGCATCATCATATGGACCTGGTACAAAGATAATACAATCAGCAAATAATACAATTTGTTCCACTAATTTCAAAATCTAATCTATTTAGTAAACAGTAAGAGCACGAAAAAGAGATATTTATACCGCTGGACTTGCACCGTCTGTCAAGAAAATATCTGGATTAGCAGGAAAACCATCACGAGCTTCAATACCAGCAATGGTATCACCTAATCCCTTAACACCCTGATGACCATTACAAAGCACATGTCATTAGTTTTAGATCGCAGTGCATTATGTGCTTATACATTTGTAATCAAAGATCAACATTCAATATTTTTAAAGCTGCAAACAGAGAGTTGTTTTACCTGAATGTAATAAAGTTATGTAGATGTAGTGAAAAATACAGAACATCATTTTTTAGCACTTTGACAAGCATCAAATTTATCAAACCAACCTGATTAAAAATATTAAAGCTGACACATTTCTTGCCCTATTTTAGTCCCCCCCCTCCCCCAAACAAC
>BQNB010076196.1:14210-31229 GCA_026074375.1 Tanacetum coccineum | reverse complement strand
GTAATTATAAGTGTGTCACAACTCACTCATACTTGGTATTGTTGTTCACACAAATCGATGTTGACACCGTAAGGGGTGTTGCGCGTATATTTGATTTTGTATAGTAAGATATTCGATGAATGTGTGCGAGTCTTCCCACTTACCTAACGTTGCCCATGTTCTCCCTCGTATTGATAATGCCGCCAAGGATAAGAACCCGAAGTGCTGGCCGGTCTGCTGCTGAATCACTAGGAGGGGGAACGGGTGAACGGGTTAGTAGAGGTGGAAGAGGTAGAAGACCTAGGGAAGGTAATGATGAACGTGTTGATGAATTAAATGGTCAAAGAAATGGCCTAGGTAGGGGAGCAAATGGGGGTTTAGAGGGAGCTAATGGGAATGTAGGGGGATCCAATGGGGGTGTACCCGACTTCCCAACGATCATTGCCCAGCAATTGCGAAACCTCTTACCCGCCAAGTTGGCCCAGGTTAGTAACCAAGGGGATGTTGGAAATCAGAATGATAATGTGGTTAATGAGAACGTTCAGGGGAACGTTGAGAATGTAATAGTGAACGGCAACCGGGTAGGTTGTTCATATAAGGAATTTTTAGCGTGTAATCCTAAGGAATATGATGGTAAGGGAGGTGTTGTAGCCCTCACTCGTTGGATTGAGAAAATAGAATTTGTACATGATATGAGTGGTTGTAGTATTGACCAAAAGGTGAAATACACTCCTGGTTCATTTGTGAGTAAGGCTTTAACGTGGTGGAACTCTTAGATCCACACGCTAAGTCGAGAAGTTGCTGTTAGTATGTCATAGAATGACTTTAAGTGTATGATGATACAAGAGTTTTATCCTAGTCATGAGATGCAAAAGTTAGAACCTGAGTTGTAGAATCATGCCATGGTCAGGGCTAGCCATGCTGCGTATACTGATAGGTTTCATGAGTTGGCTAGGTTAGTTCCACATTTGGTAACTCCTGAGAGTAGGATGATTGAGAGGTATGTGTATGGCCTTGCTCTACAAATCCGTGGGATGGTGGCAGCAACGAAGCCAAAGACTATGCAAAAGGTTGTACAGATTTCTAGTGCACTGACTGATGAGGCTGTTAGGAATGGAACAATTAAGAAGGTTGAGAAGAGAGGAAATGTGGGGGAACCTAGCAAGGATAGGAATGGAAGAGATGATAATAAGAGGACCAGGACTGTGAATGCTTTTGCTACTACTATGAACCTTGCATGAAGAGAGAATACGGGTACTTGGCCCAAGTGTACCACCTGTAACTCCTACCATGCACCCGGTGGACCTTGTCGCACATGTTACAACTGTAGCCGCTCGAGTCATTTGGAAAAGGATTGTAGAAGTGTGCCAAGGAATATGAATCCTGCCAATGCTAGAAACCCACCTGTTAGGGCATGTTATGACTGTGGTAGTACCGACTATGTTAGGCCAGCTTGTCCTAGATAGAATAGGGTACAAGGACCGGGAGGAAACCGTCCAAACCAAGTTGTTGCTAATAACGAGGGTAAGGGTCGTAGAAACCAAGGGAACCAGGATAGGGGTAGGGCATTCATGTTGGGAGCAGAGGAAGCTCGCCAGGATCCGAACATTGTGACGGGTACATTTACTTTGAACAAGCACTTTGCCACTACCTTATTTGACTCTGGTGTCTACTATAGTTTTATTTCCACTACCTTTATACCTCTGTTAGGCTTAGAGCCCATCGACTTAGGTTTCAAATATGAGATTGAAATTGTTGGGATTTACAGATTTGAAGATTACAAAACCTACTAGACGAAATGAAGACAGAAGAAACAATGAAGGACCAAATATGTAATAGATAGATAGCTTTGTTAGTAAGCTAGGGTTTGTAACCTCCCTCTATTATATAAAGAGGGGAGGCGTCTAGGTTACAGTATCCATTCATAGCAGACTTCTCCAATGAGAGTCTAAGAAACGCATAGAGCGTGTGTAGTGTAGTAGTAGTAGTTAGTTTCTTTATTATGTTCAATAAAGAAAACCTTATTAGTAACTTTGATCTTGTTCTTAATTATTATTCCGCTGTGTTTTGATCATTGTTATTATACCCTAGTTGAGTCCAGATCTTGGATTCTACAGTTGGTATCAGAGCCTCGTGGCTCTCGATCTAGGGTTTAATAAGGTTTTCCTGTATAATTTATTTTTCTGTTATTATTATTAAAAGGCGGCAGGGTTTCTCCCCGAACCCTAATTCGTGTATGGCAGCAGATCGGTTGATAATGATGAAGCAGCAGGTTGTTTGTTCGTGACAGCAGCATCAAGAAACAGCAGGATCCATGAATTAGCGACAACTTTGCTACAGAAAAAGTGTCGCTGATGGATATGGGACAGATCTATGACAGTTTTGCAACAGCTATGTGACTGATTAGCGACAGAACAGTGACAAATCATGTGTTGCTAAAGCATATTTAATGTTTTAATTTTTAGTTACTTTCTAAAGTTTACTAAAGTTATGTTAATTAATGTTAAATAAAACAATTATGATCAAATCCTTATGTTGACTGATTCTCACTAATTCAAACAATAGTTTTCAAAATTTAAATTTACAATCACATTAATAGGCATCCTTATATATTGTATCTCATTAATGTTAAATGAAACAATTATGATAAACTTATCAGGTTGACCGATTCTCACTAATTCAAACAATAGTTTTCAAATCATGATTTGCAATCACATTAATAGACATCAATATTTAGTGTATCTCATTGATGCCTCAAAGTTATATCAACTAGTGCGTGTTACTTATAATGTTACCTCACAACATTCAAACTTACATATCGGTGTTTAATCAAAGTAGTGGGACTTAACACTATTACTATGGCTGATTACAATCAAAAAGATTTCAAGAAAACAGTAAACAAATAGGTGTTGTCTCAATTCAAAAGACATAGAATCATACCAAAATGTCCCTTCGCTAGATAATGTGGTTACACCTCAAAATTCCACCACCGGAGAACATACCCTTTGTCAGAATTGTGACTCTAGTTCCCAAAAAAGAGTTCTTTGGCAGTAATACTCAATTGTATGTTTCTCTATACACACAATGATAACGTTAATGTAATATTGGTTGATATTCTGGGTATGTTTTTGTTTGTATTTTTTTAGATGACAACTAAACTGAAGTTGCCAACGTTATCTTTCTTCGAACTCTCTTATTCACAAGCAATAACAAGCTTCCAGTATAAAAACATATTATACGTTAATATTAGATATGTTGTCATATGCTCTCTTATTGTAATAATAACTACATATAGTATTTGGGAAATCATAAATCATTAAAGCTACAAATGTTTTACATGGTCTTGTTTTGTTGTATATTCAAAAGTCGGTTTTATCTATTAGGTGCATTCTACCTACTTCTACAATGAGGCAAACCAACACTCACGCAATAGACGACCGCTTTTTGGACGTAACTAACTGTAAGTTGCGTATTATGTTAATAACTTAAAATAAACTACTTTTTAATTACCTGCTATTTGTGAACAGGCTATGTATTAAATTTATGACAACATACTATGATTGTGTGTGTAATACAGTTTTGCCTCAAAGGTTTAATACTATTCCAAACACTAGCCAATTAACAAGAAGTTCAAGTTCAGATGTTGACTAACTAATGTACACTTTTTTTCCGTTTATAATAGTAAGATGAATTATGTATCTGTAATTAGGGTTAAACACCAGAATAACTAATACCATATTGCGTGCACAATGTCGGAAACATCTTCTTTCAAATAGTATTTATCTCCATTATTTGCCAATGTGGGATCTCCATTTAGCCAAACTGCATCTGCAACGTGTTAGTCATAATTAGGAGACATGTTTATCCTTATATTTTCATACTTATAGTGTTTAAGCATATACTCTTATAACCGCAAAGTTTGATTTGCTACTTTCTTTGTAATACATGCTTAATGTTGTGGTTAATATATTAGGAATAAATCAATTACTTGAGAATATCTCAAGGCAACCCACAAATATTGGCACGATTACTGCAAGGCGTGTCTCATTATGGCCACAGTAATAAGGCAACAAATGTTGCATATGTCCTTCCTCTTTTTTTCGTTTACCTCGTAAAACAGAACTCCAAATTTCAGCATACGTTGAGTTAGAAACTATATAACTATTACTATATTTTATGTATTTAATTTTACAGCTATAGTCTTTATAATTGAAACCTTATGCTATTGGTGTTACAGTAATACAAAGAGCTGTTGCTATGATTTACAAACAAACGCCAGCCACTCAGAGTTTTTGCTTGAGTGTTGCTTCTGCCAACAAGTTGATCAAGTGAATCCGGTTGCTGCAAGACGTAAACGACAAACTTCTTTGAATGATAATTCAAACGGTATTTTTATAATGCAAACTCCTATGTTTGGTACTAATGATTATTGATGAACTAAGATACGTGTGTAATCTTGTGGTTATTGTATTAAGAATAAATCCACTACTAGAGAATAATGTACCCAAAATTACAAATGTTGCCACAAGTAGTTCAGGTCGTGTTTCACCGACTGCACCGAAAGCTACAAATGTTGCCATGCGTCCTTAACCTTGCGTGCAAAAAATTCAAAATTCTCAAAATCCGATTGGTCAGAAACATATGTATCTCTACTCTCCTTTGATGTAATTATTTTATAAGGCTCTCTGTTTTAAATCTCTCTTATGCTATTATATGTAAAATATTACGCAAACGATTGTTGTATGCAAACGCCAACTAGAGTTCTTGGTATCCTTCTTTGCCAACAGGTGGGTGCTCGTATTGATTACTCGGTTGATGCAACACGAAAAAACGGGAAAACTGCTGTTTGATAATGATAGCATCATGTGGTATAGTTTCTCTAAACAAGATTATCTAATTTATTTGTTTCATTTGTAGTTGATACTCATTTAATTTACCTAAAATTTTGTTCATGTTTGTTTTTTAAGTTACGCCACGTCAACAAAATAAGGTTGCAACCATACTACTTCCTCTGTTTTTACTTATGCCAAACCCAACTTCAGGAATCTCGTTAGTTGGGTAATAAAGATATATCCCAGTATTTATACTTACATCGCCTAACAAGTAGATTAATTTGTATCTCCATATCTTTTTTTGTATCACCAATGGAAATAAAACGCTTTACAACACGATTAACAAAGTAAATCGTAGTATACTCACATTAAATTCTTTGCCATCAAGTGGTAATCCAGTAACTCCAGTTGCAGCGGCAACACGTAATCTACAATCACCGCTTATTGATGTGTCAAATGGTAGTTTGCTATACCACTCTCAAACTGAATTTTTGATGTTTCTCCATTGTTCTTTGTAAATTCATATTCATGTTTATCGTAATGTTGTTTTCAAGTTGATTTGCACACTCCATGGTTGGTTCATGTCTACCAAACTAGTAGTAAAAAAGGCATCAACGACTGTGTAACTACAACCATTCCCTGGAATACATAACAAGATAATAAACATACAATGTTGGTGAATCATCGAGATGACCCAAAAGATCTAAGAAGCCGCCTTTACAATTTGGTATGCCAGTTAGGTTTAATCTTGATGAGGCTGATGGAAATGTAAGAAAGTTTATGATAAACATGTTGGTATTTCAAAAGATAATTTGTTTTTGTGTTCATACAATCTAAGTTAATGAATATGATCTTAACTCATACAATATTAAAGAAGCATAAGTAATTGTTTGCAGAATACTACGACCATGGTGATCCTACATTTGAGTGTAAAGAATGCCATGCTTTGGTATGGGAAGCGGAAGCAAAAAAAGGAAACCCTAATCCAAAAACCAAAGGTTATAGTATATGTTGTGGCAAAGGAAAAGTTTTTATTAAAAAACCACCGACTGCTCCTAAACCATTAGTGTTTTTTTAATGACGATCCCAAAAGTCAAAATTTCAAAAACAACGTTAGAACATACAATAGCATGTTTTCTTTTACCTCAATGGGTGGAAAGGTTGACGATTCAATAAACAAGAAAGGACGTGGTCCATATGTTTTTCACTTACATGGACAGACATACCATAGTATGGGTAGTTTGCTTCCAAAAGAAGGTGCCCCTCCGAAATTTACGCAGCTGTATATATATGACACTGAAAAGGAAGTTGAAAATAGAGCAAAAGCTTTAAGGTGATTTGGGTTCCAAATTACTATTTTGTATAAAGTACATGTTTGTATCGTCTTTGTTAAAATTATGAAACTTTGTTTTCATCGCTTAATTTTTTTTGTTTGCATCAACTCTTCGTCGTCCTCTGCTCCTTCGAAATCAAAGCATCCTATTGATAGAGACATTATCAAACAGGTTAAAGATGTTTTAGAGACTTTGAGTGATTTGGTTAAAACATTTAGAAGAGCGCGTGACCGGTACAGTGAAGACTCGGAACAGAATATACAAATAAAGTTGGTTGCTAAGCGAGGCACAGATGGAAGAATATATAATATTCCAACTGCCAACGAGGTTGCTGGTCTTATTGTGGGCGACTTTGATACTTGTGTAGAACAAAGGGATATTGTGATAGAAAAACACCGTGAAGGTTTAGAACGTATCAACATTTTTCATCCTTTGTACCTTCCTCTGCCATACCCTTTGTTGATGCCGTGTGGGCAAGATGGGTATCATTTGGAGATACCACATAGAAAGAACCTGGACAATGCGTCACGGGTAAAAAGGATAAAATGGTTAGTATGCGGGAGTGGTTTGCTTATCAAATACAAGACCATCCAAATTAGGAGAATTTATATGTTCGTAGAGGTTTGTTTCAGCAGTTTCTTGTGGATGGTTACACTATGGTTGAGACAGAACGTTTGTATTTCCATTGCGCAAAACCGTCAAAGCTTAGGTGTGATACGTACTCGAATATTCGTAAAAGTGTTGCTGATTGAAATACTGACCCCACGCTCCTTGGTAAACATGTCGTGTTGTCTTCTTTATTTACCGGTGGACCAAGGTACATGAAGCAAAACTATATGGATGCAATGGCTTTGTGTTGATGGTACGGTTGCTCGGATTTGTTTATAACTATAACATGCAATCCTAATTGGCCTGAAATTGCAAGATACATGGAAGCGCATAACCTATCAGCTACAGATTGCCTTGATGTGATGTCAAGAGTTTTTAAAATGAAACTTGATCAGTTGATGAAGGATCTCAAAGACTTATGTTTATTCAGACGTACACAAGCATGTATTTTTCATTATTTATGTTCACAAAAATCATTTAGGTTGTCCTTGATAAGAAAGTTATGAATAGGTAAATAAGATATACGTCAAAAATCTTAACTTTTACATACTTTGCAGTTCTATATACAGTTGAGTTTCAAAAAAGAGGACTTCCACACGTGCATATCTGTTTGTTCTTGCATATGGATGAGAAAGTGCCAAGCGTTGATCAAATTAACAAGTACATATTGGCAGAGATTCCAGATAAAAACAAGGATCCCGATTTGTACAAGTTGGTTACTGATTTTATGATGCATGGTCCTTGCGGTGAAGATGACCCAACTCAGGTTTGTATATCTGAAGGGAAATGTACGAAACACTTCCCGAAGAAATTCACAGACTGAATTTCAGTTGACTCAGAAGGTTATCCCGTTTATAGAAGACGTGATAACGGAAGACATGTGGAGAAGAGTAAAAGTCATCTGCATAACGGTTATGTCATCCCGTACAATGCTGCCCTTCTGAAACGTTATCAATGCCACATCAATGTTCAGTGGTGCAACCAAACGAGATCAATAAAATATTTGTTTAAGTATATAAACAAAGGTCCTGATAGAGTGTCGGCTCAGTTGTGTGAAATAGTTACCAATGACGAAGGTCAACATGTTAAAAAACCCATCGACAAGAAAAAAGCATTCTATGACTGCATATATTTATCTGCGTGTGAGGCGGCATGGAGGATATTTGGATTTGAGACTCATTATAGAACACCGTCTGTTGAGCGGTTATCGTTTCATCTGCCGGGCAACCAAACAGTTTTATATGATGAGAACTCTGACCTTGAAACTATTATGCACAAGCCATCAGTTGGTCAAATTATGTTCGAAGGATGGATGAAAATGAATGAGCTCTATCCTAAAGCAAGGGAGCTAACGCATGCTGAGTTCCCGACAAAGTATGTCTGGAATGCGCCAAAAAGAATTGGCGGCTTAGGAAGCAAGGATGAATTGACTTGGACGTTTCACAGAATATGTTCCTATATCATCAGTGAGTACGCCGTACTTTTGTAGGATGTTTGTATTACTGTGCATAAGGATGTGGAATCACACGATGAGGTAATAAAAGTGGTAAACGTGTTGTTTATTCCTACTTCAAAAGATGCCTGGCTTTGCAACGGGTCTTTTAGATGACGACAAGGAATTGGTGGATAGTATTAAATGTCGATGCCATTAGGCGCTCACTGAACATTCTGCGTGATCTTTTTGTCTACTTTGCTTATGACTATAGCGTATATAACCACGCCTTTGAATGTTTGGTTATCATACTGGGAAATACAGGGACTTTCTCTTGTGGGTTTATGTAATTTTTTATCTACTTTTTATTTTTTTTATTATAGAATTTATTTTATATAATATTTTATTTATTTCATTTTTGTTTTTTAGTTTTTTTACTATTTTTTATATTAATTTATTCTATTGTTGCGTTGGAATGGGGGTCTGTGGCGTGGGTTGAGGTATTCTGTATGTTCGGTATGTGTTCAGCCGAGATGCAGGGTGCTATATGTGAACCAGGTGGGATCTTGAGAAGTGTTTTGTAGGTTGGGGGCCAGGAGCTTTCTGATGGGAGGGGGTGCAAAACACTGGGGGTTTATAGGGTGAGCAGAGAGCCTAATGCGAGGTGTTGAGAACTTTGTTGAAAACTAGGTGCAGATTCTGATTTTTCTTTTTATTGCTGAGGCCCCGACGATGAAAAAAAGAATTGTTTAGTTTGTTTAATCTTATAGAAGAAAACTTATATGAACGAGTGGCTTGTTCTTGAGTGTAATTGTGGCCTGAGATGCCTTTAACCTTATAGTAGACACATAACTGAATTTGGTAATCGACTTATATATGGTGAGACTAATTTTATCCCTGTGGAGTTGCAGACTAAATAACGAACGTTCTATCACGCCTTAGTTTTTAACCAACAGAACATAAGGGTGTATATGACCACATTTTTGTGTTGTGATGCTGACGTCACCCTGAATTAGGAAACAGGCATGGTGTGTATTTTGTTTATTGGGTTAGGGTACCTGTGGTTAAGTGAGACGACTTTCTTTTATGGAAAAAAAACTTGTTTGTCCCGGTATTAGAAGACGAGGTGTTTATAAGTGTTGTTAGTGGAATCCAGCCGGTATACGCTTCTCTGTGTATATATACCCCGTCTAGAGGGTATGTACGGCGCATTTTATAAGATTCTCATATTTCACTTAATATTCAACATTGATAAGACCTTCCTTTTCTACTTGCTCCATATAAGTATATCAAAAAGTGATCTGGGTGCATTGTTAAAAAATTGTAAAGCTTTTTATTGGGGATGAAGGCGCCCATGGCGAATAAGCATTTTTGTTTTGAGGCCTTAGGTTCGATCTTTTAAGAGACATTCTACATAGAGTAGGTATGGACACGTGTGATCAGCCTTATTTTCTGGAAAAATTGACGTTGATATTTTTAGCTAGAGTGTTTGCCTTTTTAATTCCAGGCAGGTTCTATTGGTTATTCCAAAAGGTATAATCTAGTCAAGACATTGTCTTATTGTGCAGTCTCTAAAAGAAATCTTACTTGTGAGGATCATTGCAAGGTTTTCTTAATTGACCAATATACATAAGGCTGATATAGGCCCGCGCCCTAAAGATGTCATAGAGATTCATGAGTTCTGCTGAAGGGATATTGAAGTCGGAGCGGTGAGTTCGGAGAAGAAGTCGACGGTATGAAGAGAGATAGATGTGCCCGAGAAATTTTATATCTGATCAGGTTGATGACCCGGTAGTGCTGTATTTTGTGGTTTTGTTCTTTTTTACATTCCAAACATTTTGGGATAACATACATTGATCTGTCATACTCCTCCAAAAAAGGCCGTTCTTGCACTAACGAATGGAGTCGTCGATAATCTATAAACGCTGCATCTCGTTCTCAATATTGGTAAATCTACCAGGAGAAGAATTGGTTTAACTTGAGATGTGACAGTGTAGACACACTAAACGTCACGTACGCCATAGATAAATCAATTTTCTCACCGGAATTTATCAATGGATTGAAGTTCTTCGATGTACCCAACCATAGGCTTGAGCTAAAAGTAGGTATCCTCGTTATGTTGTTGAGAAATATTGATCAACCAAATGGTTTGTGTAATGGAACACGACTCCAGGTCTACTAAGGTAACCCGAACTATTTCTATTTTGTGCGCAAATCATAAATGGAATGTCTTTTAGACATAAAATGTTATCATTACCGAGGCTTGAGAATTACTCCGTCTAGACTTAATCGTTTTACGCTTAGGTCTATTTGTACACAATTTCCTCTTCATCAGTTCATTTGCAATGACTAACAATATGAGTCAAGGTCAATAACTCTCGAATGTCATGGTTGTACTTGCCGAGTCCTATTTTCGCACTGGAAACTATACGTTTTTTGCTCAGTTTCAAGAGTAACAAGAAAAAAAGGTTTGAGGTTGTCGTTTGTGAAAAAGATGGGAATCATTTCTGTACAAATGATGTAAATTTGTAGTCTATAAAGAGGGTGTGTTTAGTACATGGTTATGAACGACTTTTCGAAGAGGGTATGTCAAAGACATCTACAAAATGCTTTTTACCGTAATTCAAAGTTCTTCAAGATTACTAACTTCAAAATTTATTACTTTTGTCTTCATTTTTGTGTTTATTGATTATTAGGTGATATTTGGACATATGGTCATGCGCTGTCGATTTATATTAACAGTCATGATTCCATTGTTATTCATCCAAGGCCTATCAAACTTGGGATATCAAATTGTATTCTATGTTTATTGATAACATTCTTCTTACAAATTGAATTATGTGAGGAATAATTCACGTTTGCTCTTATTATTTCATTTCATATATGAATGGAACATGTTTACGTTTGTTTTTTTCTTACTTATTTACGTACATAACTTAGTAAAAAAAAATCTTTAAACTACACCCGGGGTTACACGGGTCTTTAAGCTAGTATGACTATATTTTAACATCAGCTAGGATGGAAATGATGTTATTTTAAGACCATATTTTAGGATAATGATTATATATATAAGACAATCATATGGATCGTTTAAAGTAACAACTTTAATTACACGCTCGTTTATGTCCGTTTACGCTTATATATGATCGTTTACGTTCATTTACGTCCGTTTATGCTCATTTATGTTCCTTTACATTCGTTTAACCTATTAATGAATGAACATAAACGAACATGAACAAGTTCAAATCTAAATAAACAAACATGAACAACAATTTTGGTTCGATTACGCGTTCGTGTTCGTTTATTTGTTCGGCTAAAATTAAATAAACGAACATGAACATACCTCCGTTTGCGTTCGTCCGGTTCGTTTACAGCCCTACAAGACACATGCCTACAAGTAATTAAACTAGTAAATATAATACAAACTCATAAAACAAATCTAGTAAAATATTAATACTTTTGAGGCTAACAATCTTCCTTAAGTAATGATAGACTAAATTTGTGTATATTGTTGCCTATCTCAGGATGATATTGAAGATCTTTCTTCCAAGATACCTCGATTTTGGACTTTTACTCGTAAACTTATTGTGTAGTATCTTTCTTGTGTAGCATCATTTAAGACGAACAATGAGATAATAACTAATTCAGTTTACCCCCTCCCCCTATCAATTAGACCATCATTTAAATAAGCTTCTTCAAAAACTTGTCAAGTTTATGAATCGGTTAACCCTCAAACCGACAATCACTTTAATAGATTCAAAACGTGAAAATAATGATTGTTTAAGGGACTTGATATTAATAATCTCTTCTCACTATAATGATTTCTTCTTCTGTCAGCCAATCAACCAAGGTCCAAATGACAACACCAAGTTCGAACAAATAACAATGAAAATTCGAAGAAAGTAACAAACCACAATACAGCCTAATCACGTGACATGTAAACCATGATCTATACATTTCTTCCCTCGTGATGGTTTTGATTTATCATAAACATCATGAACATATTTTAACCTCTTAACCTCTTTTGTAATTACCCATCTTTTAATCTCTCTTGTTAAGGGTAGCTTGAAAAAGATCATCGATGTTTAGCAAATGAAGTATCAGATAAAGCATAATTAAGAGTAGATTAGTTAAACCTACCCCCTAAAAAAATAATAATATTGGATTTACTTTCTTTATAAAAAACGTAAAAATACAAAAATATTTTTCCCTCAACGCTTTGACCTTAGTGACATATAATTTGAACCTATCCTTTTTTCTTTTGATTTGGAAGACAAGTGTTGCATTTGGTTCGAAAGGCATGGTTTTTAGTATGTCTCCAGATAGGCCTCGAGAAAACATCATCTAGGTAGGTCTTGCTAGTATCAACAACGAGAAAAAAACTACCAAATGGAACAATTAACCCCCCAGTCTTGCCTATACTACACTACAATAGTTAGGTACTCTGCCTAGGAAGGTTATAAAACTTCATTGTTGCAACCTGTTGCATCCAGTTTTTGGCGCCGCTATCAGGGAATGATCTAGGTTTCCGATTCTATTTAGCTTAGGTCTACTCACTAGATTCCTATTAAGTGAGATTTTAATTTTCTTGTAAAGTAGCTTTCGTATAATTTATCTTTTCTTCGTTCCCTTTGTTTTGTACCTATTCTTTCGTTAACCATCATGGGAGACGAAACCCGACCACGATCATTAGGAGAATACTCCAAACCTAGCCACAAGGGCTATCAAAACACTACGAGGCTTCCCGAGGATGCCAATGTGTCACTCTTACGATCTGACACCATTCGGTTGGTGCAAAATAGATGTGCATTCCATGGACTTCGGTCCGAAGACCCAAACCAATACCTTAAGGACTTTCCTAAAAAAATTGACTTAATTGACCTTAATGGTGCCTCTAGAGAGACAACGCGCCTGTATTTATTCTAATACTCTCTTCTCAATCAAGCTAGCAATTGGCTTGAACGTTTACCCGCGGGATCCATCTCTAATTTGGAGGATCTCACTTCTCGTTTCCTCGCTCAGTTTTTCCCACCGAGGAGAACAACTAAACTTAGGAATGACATATTGATGTTCCAACAACATGATGGTAAATCTCTCTATGAAGCGTGGACTTGTTTCAAGGACTTACTCCAAAAATTGCCTCTTCATGCCATTGATCTCTAGCTTAAAGTCCAAATCTTTTTCGACGATGTCTATCAAGCCACAAGTGCATCATCGATCATTCGGCAGGTGGCAAGCTTCGTGACAAGAGTGCCGAAAAATCTTAGGAAATCATTGAGGACCACGTCCTCTATGACAGCAAAAGCTCGAATAAGCCAAGCGATCTCATCTGTAAGTTGGTTAAGTCAATATCCTTGCCAACCAATGCCTCTTGTACACCCGAACGGTGGCTCATTAAGCTTGAAGATCAAGTTAAGTATTTTCTAAGAATGCCGAAAACACCCACCCATCAAGAGCAAACCCATGACAACTCCCTTAAGCATATGCCAATTTGGTTTCTTCAAACCAACATGCATCAAGCTCTTTCGAACCACCCAAACTGAATCCTTTCACTTTTCAAAAACATCCTTACCCGGAACTCCAACAACGCACATTCGAGCCTAGTTTCGAAGCTTGAGTGCAAAGTTAAATGGTGGCACATACAGAAAGGATGGGAAAATTCAAAGAAGCTATCTATAAGCAAAGGAAGTAGATAAATGAGAGAATGGCAGAGATGTTTAATATTTTAAAAGAATACACAAAAGGAAAAGCTCTAGAAAAAAATGTTAGTTAGAGAAGAGAGTAGTAAGCCTGTCACTAGATACATTAACACCAATTCCTTTATCAAAGAAGAGGATGAGGAGAAATAAGTATAGGACGAGTTTGTTGATATTGTTGGGAAGTGCTCATGTCATATAGATATTTATACGGCTAGATATACGTGAGCTTATAGGGTCACACACATATACACCGAGAGACTACATTAATAATGTAATTAATATAGTAAATGTGATATATCTTATATCATATAAGATTCAGTTAACCATATTTATTGTGGAGTATTTATGATTTAACCCATTTAAACCCATTCCCTCACAATCAATAATTCCAGTGGTTTTAGGGATGCATAAGATCAGCCACTTCCAATAGTCAAGAATGCAAAACATCATAGAAATACAAAGCATCATAGAGTTACAACACGTTCAATGTTGGCATCTATAAATAACATGGCCAGTGCTTTACCTCCCCCACCTCCTAACTTCTCTTTGAGCACTGCATAACCCAACCAAACACAGTATGTCGCCTAAGGCTTCACAAACCCAGACTGAGCTGTTCTTAAACGAAGTTGAACTTGATGTTACCGGGACCATTGTCATGATGCTATGTCAAAAGTGGGATGTCACCATGACTTCAATATCAATGATTAGTATCCATTATTAGCATATTTTACACTGGACTGGATTGGTCGTTGGTATACTATGGCTATCATGTCAGGTGGAGGTATAATTGCAATATTGACACAAATCTATAATTGACATGACATGGTTAGGAAGTCACTGGTGTTTTATGCTCGGATGCTCACATCTACAAGCTTTGTTAAGCTCTAGATCTTTGTTGAGGAGGTAATTCCTTCTATCTATTATCAACCTCTCATCAACGAAATTTTCAATAATTTTCATTTCTGAATATCTAATGTTTAGGATGTTTTCATGCTAAAAATGACTACATGAATTTGTTTATCATTGAAAAAATAATAACACTTATTTAGTTGGTTGTATAGGTTTATCCTACCCACTTAAGAACAAAAGGAGTTGGAGTTGCAGCGGTAATAGGATGGATTGGAGGAATGGTTTGGCTATCGTTGGGAGATAAGCCAGGAGGTGGTCACAAAATACTCCCGATGAGTTTCTATGCTTTCAAGTTCATAATGTCAAGAGTATGTGCTTTGTTGCTTCCAACTGAAACCTTAGGAAGAGAATTGGAAGACAACAATGATTCAAAATAACTTTCTTTTACATGTTAATTTCTATTTATGTTTGATCATTGAACCTTAATATTACATTTCATATTCGGAACTTATGTTTGATCCTTTCTATACATTGGTTTGACATTCCTTGAAAACAGAATGAGTATTTCTCACTGGTCAATTTTAAAGTCTACAACTAAATTACACTCCTTCAAGTGTCAATTCTATTTTGTGTTTAGTATTTTATAAACTATTTATGTATTTTGGGCTTCAAAAGTTCAATATGGATCAAGATAGTATATGTGAACCATCTTCTTCAGAAAGGATTGTATACGTGCAATTGTGCAAACAATGGATATAGATTTATGCACAATTATGGTTGTATAAACACATAACATGAGATGCCATTTGTTTTTCTGGATTGCTTAGTTTCTTAATTTTTGTTACCTATTGGTCTCCATATACTCAGCCCAATACCGCTAACCATAAGTCTATATATGTTGTTGGTAATACCCAACATCTATTATGGCTGTATAGTGATATACAACTATTACTGACTAATGGTAATCCCAAGGTGGCATAACGCTTAGTCTTTGAAATTGTAAATTGCATTTTATTAGCAAAATCAAGAGAACGTTTAATATTTCCCAAAAAACAAGCCCATTAAAACACATGGGTATGAACGCCTCATTAATTATATTAGTTAATAAATAATGTAATTAATATATTATATTAATTATATTAAAGTTTATTTCACGATATTGCTTAACGGTCGTTAGTTAAACCATTAGAAAGTTCTAGTATAATGAATTGAGGATTCATTAGTTAGGGTTAATATTGGATCACCAAACAAGCAAGACTTCTCTTCTTCTCTTTTTCTTGTTTCTTGGTAGATCCATATACCTAAACCCTTATGGTTTTCGATTTGTTTTGGTTAAGAACTAAAAGGGTTTAGTTTGTTTATCGTAATTCAAGAACTAGCATTTGCATAGTAGAATCAAAGACATGTTGTGTGGATACACATAGAGATCATCTACTTTGGTGATTTGATTAATTGTTTTGTGAGTTTCAAAGGGGAAATTAGTACACAAAACTTACTTCGTTTGATTTCTTAATCAAGACTGATGCGAGGGTTGCAAACACCAGGTTTTACAACTCCTATGCAGTGTACCTAACCGTTGTAGTGTAGTATATGTAAGACTCGGGGGGTTGTTATCGTTCTCCAGTGGTTGGGAAGGTTCGAACTAAATGTAACTAAGGTCTAAGGGTTGAAAGAAGATTATATTTGTATTTTTATATTTTTAAGAAAGCATTTAAAATCTCTGGTTTGAAAGGGGTTTTGGTTTTAAGCTAATTAAACTAAATAAACTAAAATTAAATCTAAACTAATATGGAAACTCGTATAGGTAAATAAATATGTTTACTTAATCATGCATTGATCCTTAGTTTGCTTCTCCTACCTCTATTGCCCGTCACCCTTGTGATGCGATGTGTAAATATTTCCTAATTCATGAACGAATTACACGAACCCGCCCTCTACGTAATATTCCGTTAAGGCAACCTACAAGTAAGGTAGTATGAAGACTATTACAAGGCCCCTAAGAGTATATTACGTGCATTTAAACACTTATGTGAGTCCCAAACTGAACAGATCTTTGCAGCCTACTAAGGGTGATAGCCAACTTGTATAAATACAGATTGACTATAGAGAAAACACTAACTATAAATACTTATTGTATATGCGGAATCTACACAATAGTATTAAGAAGAACAATGAAAAACTAAACTTTGATTTCTATTAATCTGTTAAAGCAATTACAGATTACTAACTATGAGATATGATTGTATGAGATGAGATATATATATTGAACTGGTTGTTATCTCTCT
>BQNB010076195.1:10268-31229 GCA_026074375.1 Tanacetum coccineum | reverse complement strand
AATTAATACTTTTATAAAATTATTTTTATAAAAGTTACTGTTCATGACAGAAAGTTATATTTTTGTAAACCTTATAAAGTGATAGGATTTTCAATAACGAGAACGTGCTCGAAAGAATCGTTAAAAACGGAGCTATAACGAATAAAATACGACATTTACGGGTTTCACGACAACAAATACGATTTAAATAAAACTCACGTCTGATGTGAACAGTAAAAGTTACTGTTCACCAGAGGGTCAAACTGTCAATTGCATAGATGTAATTGGGAATTACATTATGTGAGCGCGAATGTTATTTAATAGATCTATTCGGGAAACGACCTCCCCGTTCGGGTGACTAGCTATCACCGGGAACGAACGTTATAGCATGTCGAATTTAGGATGTTTAGGGTAGACATCCGGATGGGCGTAAATTGCAATATATATTTTAATTGCAAGAAAGATTGTCGAGCTTCAGTGTCATGAGCTTAGTGTAAATGTAATCTAGTTTTGTGATGTCTGCATGTGTTGCATTATCACAGGATAAGTCTTGCGGTCCTGCATATTTTGATTTATCAAACCTATGAATTCACCAACATTATTGTTGACGTTTTTAAGCAATGTTTTCAGGAGATCAATAGGCATGGGATGCCAGGGATGCATTGGGTTACATTTTGGATTGCACGCTTAAAGATTTAGGTGCATCATATTTTGGGAAATGTATTGTCAACTTTTGTAATATTCAACAATGAACAAGTAAAGCTATATGCTTTTGTATTAAGACTTTCAATTAAATCCAATGTATCATTTTAAACGACTTTTTGTGTCGTTCTTATATATCTTGTGCTATTGATCTTGAAGTAACACGCCCCGGACCCTCTTTCCGCTGCGACCCAATTTGGGGGTGTTACATCTTAAGTCGTAAGGAAATGAATAAGCCATTACGTGTTCGAGCTTTAATGATGACTGTTCATAATGAATTACTGAAGCAGATTCGTAAAGCTCAGGGAAAAGCCATGAAAAGAAAGAATGTAAAAGCAGAAAATTTAGGGAGATTGATTAAGTCGATATTTGAATTTCCCCCTGATGGAACACGTTGTTTTGGAAATCATGTTTGGTTGCAGCGATACGGTGGATTGAGAGATTTGGTTATGCACGAGTCGCATAAGTCCACGTATTCTATCCATTCGGGATCGGATAAGATGTATCAAGATTTGAAGTTGTTGTATTGGTGGCCGAATATGAAAGCTTATATCGCTACATATGTTAGTAAGTGTTTAACTTGTGCAAAAGTTAAAGGGGAGCATCAAAAACTGTCTGGGTTGCTGCAATAACCTGAGATTCTTGTTTGGAAGTGGGAAAGAATTACTAAGGATTTTGTGAGCGGACTGCCGAGAACGCCAAGTGGGTATGATACGATTTGGGTTATTGTCGACCGACTGACCAAATCAGCTCATTTCCTGCCTATGAAGAAAACGAATAGTATGGAGAAACTCATGCGACTGTATTTGAAGGAAATAGTGTGTAGGCATGGTGTACCTGTTTCAATTATTTTGGATCGAGATAGGCATTTTACGTCTAATTTCTGGAGATCGCTTCAGGAAACATTAGGGACTAATTTAGATATGAGTACTGCTTACCACCCTCAAACAGATGGTCAGAGTAAGAGGACAATACAAACACTGGAAGATATGTTGCGTGCCTGCGTGATTGACTTCGGAAGTAGTTGGGATCGCCATCTACCATTGGTCGAGTTCTCGTACAATAATAGTTATCATGAAAGTATTAAAGCTGCACCATATGAAGCTTTGTACGGAAGAAAGTGTAGATCGCTTGTATGTTGGAGTGAGGTTGGGGATAGCCAACTCACCGGTCTAGAGTTGATCCACGATGCGACTGAGAAGATTGTCCAGATTAAGAATCGTTTGTTAACTGCTCGTAGTCGCCAGAAGAGTTATGCAGATAAGAGACTTAAGCCGTTGGAGTTTGAAGTTGGTGATATGGTATTACTTAAGGTATCGCCATGGAAGGGCGTTGTGCGTTTCGGAAAGCGCGGAAAGTTAAGTCCACGTTATATCGGTCCATTCAAGGTTTTGGCTAGAATTGGTCTTGTGGCTTATACATTGGAGTTGCCTGAAGAGTTGAAGGGGATTCATAGTACTTTTTATATTTCGAATCTCAAAAAGTGTTTAGCAAAAGGTGAAGTTGTTTTTCCGTTGGAAGAGATCCAACTTGATGATAAGTTGCATATGATTGAGGAACATGTAGAGATTGTTGATAAAGAGGTTAAGCGACTTAAGCAGAGTCGGATACCTATACTTAAAGTTCGTTGGAATTCGCAAAGAGGTCCAGAATTTACTTGGGAACGTGAGGATCAGATTAAGAAGAAGTACCCTCATCTCTTTACAAGTAAGAACGAAGCGGAAAGAGTGGATGAGACGAGCTGAGTGCCGGGACGTCACTCCCTAAAGGTGGGGAGAATGTAACAACCCGAGTTTCAGGTCAACGTCTATCCTTAGCTAAGATAGTTATTTTTAATTACGTAAATAATTATAGTCGTTATGCTATATGTGGTTGATGAGAATTTCCATTTATTGGTGAATTTCATTCCGTGATTTAGTTTCTATTTGTTTTTAGCATTTAAGAAAGTCAGAAAAATTTATTCTTATGCTCCGAGAGCGTAAATATGTCATTTTTGTATTTTACGTCGTTTCCCCGAGTTTTTGTAAAAACCGTGTTTAAAGGTCGTGTTTTACGAGGTTTAACGTTTTATTAAAGGTTTTAAACTATATTTAGTGGGACGGATTTAAAATATTTACAAACGTGATGATACCCGATATGTTGGTCGAATTTACTTATAAAAGAAATGCTTTTGTACTAAACTTGCAAGGACTTATGAAAGGAGGGGTTAAAGTTGCCAAATGCTCAAAGTTTATTTCTATAAATACAAGCATATATCACACACTTCATTTCTTTTCCAAATTCATTTTCTCTTGTCTCCTCCCTCCTCCTTGCCGTTCGAACACCCAACACCAACAATAATTTCATCATCAAAAATTTATTACTTACATGCATTTAAATCCGATTATACCATTTTAATCCTTGTTTAATCCTTTATAAATCCCACTAAGAAAACCTTACATGCAATGAGTATTTTGAAAGTTGGGTTTTTGGCCAATTTCTCTTGATTTGGTGTATAAGGAAGTGATTCAAGGTAGTAGATTAGTGTTATATTGAAGTGGTGATCAGTAGTTTTATATACCCAATATATATATATAATAAAATACTTTAAAGAGCAATTAATAAAATTCCCTAAAGAAAATTAACTCTCAAAAATATATATAATATAATATATAATACGTATATTTAACCGGGTAAATATGATCACCCGGGTCGTTTCCCCAACGACTAGTGAAATCGAAACCTCGTTTAAGCTTGGATTCTGATTTGAATGAAGCAAATATATTTTTGATAATCTATATCTACTAAATAAAAGCAACAATTAAAGGCAATTAAACAATTAAACAAATACGAGAAACAAATAAAACACGACGATTAAGCAAATAGACTAGAATTAATCCCTAAGATTGCAAACTAATTTTTTACACCTAAATTAGGATAAAAGAAAATTTTAAGAAAAATAAAAATATTTTTTAGATTATTTTTGAATTTTTTATCAATTAAAAACTATTTAATTCTAATTAAATCCTAAAATAAAAAAATAGAAAATAATTGAAATTATATTTTTTCTAAGTAAAATAAGTAAAAGAAAATTTTAGAAAAAAGAATTACTATTTTTGGCTTTTTAGATTTAAAGATATGATTTTTCTAAAATTTAAACTAATTAAAAAACTATAAAAATAATAAAACTATTAAAAATAAAATCCTAAAATTTTTATAAAAATTACACTAAATAAAGAAAATGTGCAGAAATTTTATAAAAATAAAAGCCCTAATTTTTCACTTTTTATAAAACTTTAATTAAACTTATTAAAAACTAAACCCTAATTACTATTTAAAAACTTAATTAAACTAATTAATACTTAACTAAGGACTAATGGTGCAAAGAGAAAAGAACTAACTGAGAAACTAACTAGCTAACGGAGGGACTAACTGAGAAACTTTAAAGTTGCAAAACCAACCCCTGAAACCTAGCCCGACTTCAAACTAAGTCCTTTTTAGGCTTAAAAATAAGATGAAACTAAAAAGTGCTTTTCAGCAAAAACTTAAAGAAGCAAAGTTAGAAAATAAGCTAGAGAGAACAACTTTAACAAAAGCACTCTGGTCTGAAACCCACTAATAAGCTCATAAAAAGCTTATCTATAAGCTGATTACAGAAACAAGTGGTTTTCTCAATGTTTGACTAATTAAGCTATTAAAAACTCAAAATAAGCTCAAAATGAAAAAGGAAAGATGATCTAATTAGCTTATAACTTGCTTAAGCTAATTCAGAAAAGAAAATAGAGCTAGGAACTCTTTTAAGCTACTGAAAATGATCATGAAACAAGCTAACTCAGAGATTAAGCCAAATAGTTCAAAAACCAATTAAGCATAAAAGCTCAATAAGCAATTCTAGACTAAGAGCTTATGAGAACTTATGCAACTACTAATAAACCATCTATTTAAGCTATAAAAACAAATACCTTAAGCTAAAATTAACAATTTAAGAATCTACTTAATTTACCTACTGTTTTTGGTATTGTTGGTTTTCTTAGTTGAATTTTGACAGCAAAATAAGCTAGGACAATAAGCTAGAAAATAAAATGTAAGTCTTAATCTATATTAAGCTATAACTAAACTATAAAATACTAAAAGATAAGCTATTAAATCCTAACATTGCTGGCTTAAATTGGGGCTTAAGTATCAGCAGTACTAACTAATGTTAGTACTGCTGGTGCAATTGGCAATACCACAAAGACCAAAAGTGCAGGCTACTAGAGGTTACCACTATACTAACCACACTCACTAAAAGTGTATAAGCTAAGAACAAGCTATATCTAAGACTTGGAAGGCTTAGATCTAATTTTCTCAAGCTAAAAATAAGGTAAAAAGTGCCCTGGTGCTGAGATGAGTAAAATAAGCCATAACTTTTTAAATTTTTAAAACTAAACTTTGAAATCTCACTTCCTAATGATTATATATGAAATAGAAACTGACTCAAGTGGTTTGCACAAAAAACTTTGACTTTTGATAGTCAAAATGGCTTATGCCAAACACCCCTTTCAGGTTTGAGACAGATTTGAAAAACCTTAAAAGATTGAATCTACTTATTAAAACTACAAACCCAGATATTAACTAGCTTATATCAAACTTACTTAACATGATCTAACAATTGATTAACTAGAAATCAAAGATCTATTCTATTCTATCTAATATTTTTGGTTTTTATGGTTTTATGAAAAATTACTTATAAAACTATGATCTAAACTATTATAAGCAAAAACAGATTAACTATATTAACTAATAAGCACATGAAAGAGATAAGCATCACAAATAAGCAACTAATAAGCATGCAGAATAAGCAAATAAGCAATCCTACACTATTAAGCAATAATTGAACTAAAATTAAAAGATCATTAAATTTAAATGAGAACTTACTTAACCTCTAGCTAAACAAGAGGAATCAAATATGGCAGCTACAAGCTCCCTAGCTTATTAATAAGCTAGGGTATAAGTCCATGGGATCTCTTCCAAATTAAGATCCCCTTCCAAAAAGCTCATAAGTCCACAAGTAAAGGTAAATTAGTACTTAAGCTGATTTTAAGAGTAAAAGTATGATTAAGGTAGGTTAAGCTCTATTATGAGCTTATAGACTCATAAGAGCTGAATTTGAGCTTAAAAGGGCTTATTGAGCTTTAGCTTAATATCAAATAAGACAAATAAGAGCTTATGAATTAAAGAGATTTTGAGAGATTAAAAACAACTGAATTTCATTAATAAAAAGTTTGATTACAATACTTAAAAGGAAAGTTACAAGTTTTAAAACAAAATTAAGCTAGAAATTGAAAATTAAGCTAAAACTAAATTCTAAGGCTCCGTGTGTGTGTGAAGAGTGAGGCATTTTTATAGGCTACCAACGAAGCTTCTAGGACCCCTGAATCCATCTCCTTACTTTAATCCGCACCCTTGATTCTTCTAATCATTGCCAAGTGATTTTGAGTCGTTTGATCATTTTGTATGTATCTAAGGATCGCCAGCTTGTCATTCCATGATGTGACATGTTGTGCTACTTATGTGAGTGATTTGAGAGCAAAACCCATATATCTAGTGTGCTTCTCCATTGATGACGTGGCCTATGGCTTGAGTAGACCAATTAGGGTACTTGATGAGACTAATTTAGCCCGTCCATTGTGCACACGATCCCTTGAATTGTTTGATTTGCCCATCAATTTGCGTTTGCCCTATGTTTTATGCTAGATGGTGAAATGATAGTGACGATGAACAGTAACTATGTTTTCCCGCTTGTTTTAACTGTAAAGGGAAATTCGGTTTAAACTTTGAGAGATGGCATATTTGGCCCTTGTGGTTGGTAATAAAAGGTGTAGGTGTAAAAGGTAAGTTTAAGATATAGCAAGAGTAGTCCCTGTGGTTTATAAAAAGGTGAATGGGCTAGGGTTTTGGGCTTATGAATCCGGGTGAGGCCCATTTAGGCTTAGGGACCATTTATGGATTTTTTTGAAAGTTGAGGGTCTTAAACATTAGTCAAAGTTGATGGGAACTCCAAGAGAGGTCCTGAGTTCACGTGGGGAGCGGTGAAGATCAATTCAAGTAGAAGAAGATATTATCCAACCTCTTCACAAAGACCACACCGTCGTAAAGTGCTGATTGTGATCTTGAGGAACAAGGCTCGTTTAACGGGGAAGTCTATAACACCCTGCTTTTTTCAAGTATGACGACGTCATAAATCCACAATGTACCTTTTTGTAATTGTAGCATTTGCTTTAAATCATACCATGTTAAGCTAAATTCGCGTAAGTAAAAATTAGCGTTCAATGTAATAGTGGCATCAAACAATTAAATGTTTAATCAAACAAGGGTTACGTAATTATTTTGAGGTAATTATTAAACTTTGTTCATTTTATTTTTATCGATACGTAAAGTGTATACGTTTCGCGATAAATTGCGTTTAGGCACTCCCGGAACCACAATACTTTTCTACGCTTCAACAAATACCCACATTTATACCCAATACATAAAAATTACTAAACATCATCACTTATATCACTCCTTTGCCGAAAATATAGCCATTTATACAAGAAAAATAATGAAACCCTTTCATTTGGTCAAAGTGCACCATGCTTCATTAATACTACACCTTACCTAGTCATTTCATGTCTCTTTGACTTGGACTAAGACCAAGACCATCCCTACACCATACCATGTTCCCTTTGACTAAGTTTTTACACCTTTATATACACATGCATCTAGTAAGAGAAGTCATACCATTAAAACACTTAGCAAAAATCAAAAATCAAAAATCAAAACACTTAGCAGAGAATGCTAACAACAAGAGAAAGTGGGAAGGTAACTACAATGGGCAATGTACTGTAAAGGGCAAGAATTGCAAGAAGGTTGCACATGACCCAGGAGTGTAGGAATTCCTACTACTGCTAGGGAATCAACGAATCCACACTGTTATAAATGTGGGAAAGTCTGAGACACTTCAAGAGTAAGTGTCCATAGTGAAGTTTCAGAATATGTCTGTGGACAAAAAAGATCAGCACTCTTTCCGAAAGCCAGGATGAGACAAAGGAAGTTGACCTACACTCTCGTAAGACAATCAGAACCAACCAACTGTCACCGAACAAGAGGCAAAATATGGTAAAGCTTACGCTTGCAGGGCACAGGGATCGTTTGAAAGAAATATAGAGGGTCAAGCGTTGTGTCCTAAATGCAAAACTATCATCATGATGGTCCCATGTCCTCCAAATGAAACAGATGCAACAAAGTGGCCATTATGAGTCGTAACTGTAGGAGAACTACAAATGACAATACTACTAACAACCAAAGAGGCACAAGGACAAGTCAGAAGGTTAATTGCTATGAATGTGGGAATCAAGGGCACTACAAGAGGGATTGCCCAGAGCGAAAGAACCAAAGTCATAAAAACCAAATTGAAGGTACTAGAGCACATGGAGTGGTGCATACCTTAAGAGCGAGAGAAGGAGAAAAAACTGATCAAGGCCCTCCTAACAACATTGTAAAAAAAAAGGTGGGATCGGAAGCTTAAGAGAAAGTTGGCTCGCCTTGCCTAGCAAACCCTAAGTTGGAACTATCTTAAACTTTATTTCCTTAGGAGTTTTCGTTGTATTTCCCTTAAATTTCAGTTGTACGAATGATTTCAAATTATCGTGTGTTCTTGAGAATTTCGTCAATATTAACTTAGGTTCCTTACTTACTCTTAAGAACTACTCTCTCGAATATCATGAAATTATAACGCTATTTTGACGAAAATGAGCAATGCATCGTTAGTCCTCAATTATACATGGCCTGATCAACTATGTATAATTCAGGAAGGTACCATGCCGTGCTGAGAGTAGTCACTCTAAAAACCTCTTGTTAAGAAAACAATTTTCTACTTATATCTTGTTTTGTGTGCGTATTCATAGAACGCATTTACTCTTGGAAATCGAATTAGTAACCATATCAACTAAGCAGACCTTCACTCTGGTCTTGTTTGTCAAGAAGAAAGACGGATCATTCCGGATGTGCATTGATTACCGGGAATTGAATAAACTAACGGTGAAGAACCGTTATCCGCTCCCAAGAATTAATGATTTATTTGATCAGCTTCAAGGGTCGAGTGTCTACTCGAAAATCGACCTAAGGTCAGGTTATCACCTAATTGAGGGTTGTGGAAGAAGACAATTCGAAGTCTGCCTTCAGACGTTACGGGCCATTACGAATTTTCACGTTATGCCGTTGGGTTTGACAAACGCACCTGCTGTATTCATGAACCTTATGAATCGGGTGTGCAAACCATATCTGGATAAATTTGTGATTGTCTTTATTGATGATATTATGATATATTCGAAGAACGAGCAAGAACATAAAGAACACCTTAAGCAAATCCTAGAACTGCTTAAGAAGGAGGAGTTGTATGCCAAGTTTTCCAAATGTGAATTTTGGATCCCCAAAGTACAGTTCCTAGGTCACGTGATCGATAGTGAAGGAATTCAGTGTGGAATCGCAGCCAAGATTGAATCATTTAAAGACTGGACATGTTTCTCCTAAGTCACCAACGGAATCGTCAATTTTTTTAGGTCTTGCTGGGTACTATGAAAGATTCATTGATAGGGTTTTCAAAGATCGCCAAACCAATGACTAAGCTTAATCAAAAGAAGGTCAAGTTTGTGTGGGGCGATAAACAGACGCAGCTTTTCACTGTTGAAGGCAAAAGTTGGGCAGTGCACCAATCCGTGGATTACCTGAAGGAAGCGAAGATTTTCATCGCAACTGCGATGCTTCAACAGAAAGGTTTGGGCGCTGTATTGATGAGAGAGAAAAATGATTTCTTATGCCTCACACCAGTTGAATCTCCATGAGCAGATTATACAAGCATGATTTAGAATTGGAGCAGTAGTGTTCGCTCTTAAAATTTTGAGGAATTACGATTTTAAATAAAAGTCACGTCTGTGTGACAGTAAAAGTTACTGTCACAGAGAGTCAAAATTAAAAATGTCAATTTATGATAACTTTCCTAATACGAAAAGATGAGATAAGAAACGTCAAAATCAGGGTTTAAAACACAAAAGTTATGGCTAGTTTTACTTAAAACGGTAATTATAACGGTTTTAACTTCATTAAACACAATTTTTCCAATCCATTGGTAGGTGATTGAGGCTATATAGGAATGTTATGTGGTTATCAAAGGACTATAATTATAGGGAGTTTCTAATGATGGCCTCTTGGATAGGCGTTTCGACGAGTTGTTGGATTTACGATTTTAATGTCCTAACTCCTTTCGAAGTCCATGTCTGACCTTCTTAAATTATTGATAGCCCCGAACGATAGTACGATGTAACAACTATAAGATTATATTCAAGTACTCGGTACTTATACGACCTATGATAATTTATGTTGCATTCGATCTTTTGCCCCCCCCTGACGCTTTATCTGCGTATTTGGATTTCTGAACTCAAGGTGAGTTTCATAGCCCACATTTTACGATTTCAATGATTTAAAATTACGGGGTGGAACATTGCTTGTTTTATAAATTGGACGCAAGTATTGATTACATGTTGCCAAGTAGCGATAAACCCAAGTTGAGCCTTTATCATGAACTTGTCAATTGCATAGTTGTAGTGGATTACATTATTGTGACGCGCGAATGATTTATTTAATAGATCTATTCGGGAAACGACCTCCCGTTCGGAGTGGACCTTGCTTATATCACTGAGAACGAACGAAATAGCATGTCGGAATATTTTAGGTGTTTTCGGGTTGAACATCTAATCGGGCAGAAAATTGCAATATATAGTTTAATTGCAAGAAAGATTGTCGAGCTTCAGTGTCATGAGCTTAGTGTAAATGTTATCTAGTTTTGTCGAGATCTGCATGTGGTTGATTATCACTAAAATGTTCATGCGGGTCCTGCATATTATGATTTATCAAACCTATGAATTCACCAACAATTTTGTTGATGTTTTTAAGCAATGTTTTCAGGAGATCAATAGGCATGGGATGCCAAGGATGCATTTGGTTATATTTTGGATTGCACGCTTAAAGATTTAGGTGCATCATATTTGGGGAAATGTATTGTCAACTTTTTGTAATATTCAACATTGGACAAGTAAAGTGTTGCTTTTGTATTTAAGTCTTTCAATTAAATCCAATGTTCAGTTTTATTAAAACGACCTTTTTGTGTCGTTCTTATATTTCTTGTGCTATGTTCTTGAAGTTAACACGCCCCGGACCTATTTATTCCGTGCGAACCCAATTTTGGGGGTGTTACATTAAGTAAGATTAATACTGAATTTAAATAGCTCTATTTCAGCTTATAGACTGAAAGAGCGTAATATGAGCTTATAGCTTATTGAGACAATTTGGCTTATTAAGAGAGCTTATGACTTTAAATGAAAACTTAGAAAATGAGATTTAAAACACTAAAGACTGAATTTCATTAATTAAAATAAACTGATTACATTACTTGAAAAAGGAAAATTACATTTAAGGAAAACACGAATTTAAGCTACACTAAAAATTACTAAAAACTAGATTAAAAAGAAGACTAAAAAAAGAAGATCCCCTTGTGTGTGAGAAGTGAGGCCTATTTATATGCTCTGAAAGAAGCTTCTAGGTTGCCTTGCTTTTCTCCAAACCTTCAATCTCTGCCATTCATTGCCTTAATCATTTGAGGGCTATTGTAAGCCGTTGGATCATTTGTGTGCACCTCAGGATTGCCAAGCTGTCATTCTTTGATTGTGACAGCTTGTGTTACTTATGTGAGTGTTTTAGTACAAAAACCCACTTAAATTTGTGCTTTCACCATTGCTACGTGGCATTCTTCCTTTGGAATTGGACCAATCAGAGATGGGGAGTGACATTTCTTTCTGCCAAGGTGTACTTAATCCCACGAATTGTCCTTTTGAACCTTCAAATTTCTTTTTGCCCTAGATGTAAGGGGGGTGAAATGGGGAAGTCGATGAAAGTGAATGATTTACCCGTATTTTATAACTGAAATGGGTAAATCGTTTTGGACTTTGGCTTTGTAACACAAATGGTCCTTGTCTTTTGGTTCTCTCTTATTTCTAGTTATAGAACAGTTTGGGAATTATCAATTTTGGCCCTTGTGTTTTATAATAAGAGGAAATGGGCTTTGTTGACATTTATTGACCAATGTTTGACTGGGATTTGACTGAGGCTTGACTTTTCTGGCTTTGACTTTGAATCTTTGGCTTCTCGTGCTTGCTCGTTTTTGACTGTTTTCTTGTGATTTTTGACTTATCCATACCTGCGCACATAAAACACAAATACAAGCATATTTTTGCTATTTTGGACTGTTTTGGGTTTAATTGGGTTATTTTAAGTATAAATGGATATGTGTATTTTACACTTATCAACTATATTTAGTGGGATGGATTTAAAATAGTTACTAACGTGATGTTACCCGTGTTTGGTCGGCTAAGTAACAGAAAAATAACCATTTTGTACTAAATTTCCAAGGACTTATGAAAGGAGGGGTTAAGTCGCGAAATGCTCAAAGTTTATTTCTATAAATACAAGCATATATCACACACTTCATTTCTTTTCCAAATTCATTTTCTCTTGTCTCCTCCCTCCTCCTTGCCGTTCGAACACCCAACACCAACAATAATTTCATCATCAAAAATTATTTACTTGCATGCATTAATCAAATTACACCATATTAATCATTGTTTAATCTTTGATATATCCGTACCGGCATACACAAAACACAAATACAGGCATATTTTTGCCATTTTTGGTCTGTTTTGGGTTTATTTGGGCTATTTTAAGCATAAATGGATATGTGTATTCTACACTTATCAAGTGGTTTGGTTTGAAAAGTTTGTTTGGTTGGTCTTTGTGGTTCGTCCGATCTTAAGGCAAAGGGGAAGCCATAGTCAAGCTTTGTTCTAGCTTTGTGAGCACTTGTTTATGTTTCTTGTTTGATTAATTAGATGATTATTGCATATATGTAATTGTAGCTAGATGATTCAAGTGCAAAATCGATTTGAAAGTGTTACAAGTATGAACATATGTTTGATAGTTTTAGTACATGTTTTTAGGCTAGTTAAGCATGTTGGAATAATTGGAATTTGACAAAAATGAGTTTTTGTATGACTTTCTGTTGACTTTTGTTGACCAGAAAGTTTGACTTAGTCATAGCATGTCGAGAAATTCTTTAAATATAAATTAGGCTTTTGAATATGATAAAGGATGTTCTGAGGTCCGTTTTGAACGACCTAAATAAGACGTTTAAACCACATGTGTTCCATAATTATTCAGATTTAAAATGCGTTAGGTCCCCCACAGAATCGTAACCCCAACTATACAGTATTTGAAAGACAATTGTTCAAATAAAAGACATTGTTTTAAACATAACACAAGACATTGTTTTTGAAAGATCGGAACACACAAGTAGCCTTTCCTTTAATTCAATCACCATACACGCACGACACCTCCACGCCATCGTTGCCTTCAGCCTTGATTACCTGGGATAAAACATGTTTAAAATGTCAACAACAAAGTAAAGATCTTTGAACACATAATTAGTTCTCGGGAAAACAAAGCAACAAATGCAATGTATAGAAACTTCTTTTCTTTCGCGCATTAAGCTTATGACACCGAACGTTAACAATACATATGGCATTTCTTATGTTTAAGTGCCCCAAACTAGGTATTATTGTCATATACCTTCTATATTTCTAATAACAAAATGTCCGTTTGGCAGGGTGTTCACAAGGATTCAAACCCCGGACAGGGCTGTCAAACCCAATAGATCTATTTAATGCATTAGCGTTCACCCATTATAGGCGATTGACGGTTCATGAATTAATGGACTTCGACAATAGCAACTTATGCGGAAATAATCTCATATCGGGTCTAGCATACCATAAATCATATGTGTTCGATTTTATAAAACAAACATGTATCCCCCTCGCGGGTTTAAAACATTTAAAATAGTTCAAAAGCGAGGCTATGAACTCACCTTAAGCAAAAGATCCAAATCAATCAATCAACAAGCACAATAAGCTTCACGTCTCAACCGCGACCTATATAATACATATATGGCGGTATGTGACTAATAGTATATTAAATCATATAATGTATATATATGTATTACTATTACGTATATATAATCATATACTAAAATCTCCAAGTGCGACGCAAAACATTTCGCTTGACATATTCATCAATTATTACAACGTTTCTTACAAAGTTTCCATTTTTAGAAAGTTTGCCGAAAGTAAGGATAATATAATCCAAACTTAGCATTTCATCTTAATTTAACTAACATTACGAACCCTTTACTTGTTATAAACTATATTCAAAAGTATACGCAAGTTTGACTTTCAAAAGTCAAACTTCGTAGTTGACTTTTTACCCCAAAATGACCCAAACTTGACTTGGCCGTAAAATCTTCGTTTTTAGGAGTTACAAGGCCCACCTTATATCAAAACGGACCTTAGAACATCCTTTATCATATTTAAAAGCCTAATTTAGATTTAAAGAATTTCTCGACACGCTATGACTAAGTCAAACTTTCTGGTCAACAAAAGTCAACACAAAGTCATACAAAAACTCATTTTTGTCAAATTCTAATTATTCCAACATGCTTAACTAGCCTAAAAACATGTACTAAAACTATCAAACATGTGTTCATACTTGTAACACTTTCAAATCGATTTTGCACTTGAATCATCTAGCTACAATTACATATATGCAATAATCATCTAATTAATCAAACAAGAAACATAAACAAGTGCTCACAAAGCTAGAACAAAGCTTGACTATGGCTTCCCCTTTGACCTTAAGATCGGACGAACCACAAAGACCAACCAAACAAACTTTTCAAACCAAACCACTTCAATATAACACTAATCTACCACCTAGAATCACTTCCTTATACACCAAATCAAGAGAAATTGACCAAAAACCCAACTTTCAAAATACTCATTGCATGTAAGGTTTTCTTAGTGGGATTTGTAGAGGATTAAACAAGGATTAAAATGGTATAATCGGATTTAAATGCATGTAAGTAATAAATTTTTGATGATGAAATTATTGTTGGTGTTGGGTGTTCGAACGGCAAGGAGGAGGGAGGAGACAAGAGAAAATGAATTTGGAAAAGAAATGAAGTGTGTGATATATGCTTGTATTTATAGAAATAAACTTTGAGCATTTGGCAACTTTAACCCCTCCTTTCATAAGTCCTTGCAAGTTTAGTACAAAAGCATTTCTTTTATAAGTAAATTCGACCAACATATCGGGTATCATCACGTTTGTAAATATTTTAAATCCGTCCCACTAAATATAGTTTAAAACCTTTAATAAAACGTTAAACCTCGTAAAAAATGACCTTTAAACACGGTTTTTACAAAAATTCGGGGAAACGACGTAAAATACAAAAATAACATATTTATGCTCTCGGAGCATAAGAATAAATTTTTTTGACTTTCTTAAATGCTAAAAACAAATAGAAACTAAATCACGAAATGAAATTCACCAATAAATAGAAATTCTCATCAACCACATATAGCATAACGACTATAATTATTTACGTAATTAAAAATAACTATCTTAGCTAAGGATAGACGATGACCTGAAACTCGGGTTGTTACATAAATAGTTTATTCATTTCGTAAATTAATATTTATAAAGTTAAAAACATGTATAAATATTATATAAGTAATGCTACATCAATCTGTAAGGTTTTTGTTGAAAACGAACCAACACTATTCATGTCAGGAAAAATAGTGCAGAAAAATTAATATAAAGTTATCTAGCTTTAATCATTTTGTAAAATAATATTTATAAAGTTAAAAACATGTATAAATATTATATAAGTAATGCTACATTATTTTGTAAGGTTTTTGTTGAAAACGAACCAACATTATTCATGTCAGGAAAAATAGTACATAAATTTTATATAAGAAGTTACCTAGTTTCTATGGTGATTTTACTCATTTTAACACACTTTCGGGCTTAGAAACACGCAATGTTATAGTAAAACATCATTCCCGACAACTTTGTAGTTTTATATTTAAGCCGACTCGGACCCGAAAGCCCTCAAAAATACCATTTATAAATCTGCCAGATTTATGTCGAAAACTTATTTTGCCGGTATTGTTTCAAATCTAGTTTTGGCCATAACTTCTTCGTTTTACATCCGTTTTTTGAGTTCTTTATATGCACGGAATCGTGTTAAGATGTACTAACACATTTTAAGGTTTTGGCTCAACAACATGCCCGTATCCTACTGATACAAAGCTGCTGCCCCTAAAGGTATATTACACACTTTTCGCCAAGTATTTCTACTCCATTTTCATACCACAAATCCACTAGTCTAGGTACTTCAATCACCTTCCATAATCACAATCATCCACTAACCTAATCTCATCCAATACTTCACAATATCATGAAATAATCATAAGATTAATTAAGCTAGTTTATGAACTTTAAACCTAACCACAAGTCTAAAATCATAAGTAAGTGGTGTTCTTGATTTATTTGCAAATGTTTATAAAAGTAAACTAGTTGGTGATATAACTTCATAATTAAGATGTTTATGTATAAAAATATATAATGAAAGTATGAACATAATCCATATGTATGAAAATCAAAAGAGTGAGTGTAGTATGCTTACAAGTATGTGATGAACTAGAAACCCTAGATTTTGATTCTAAACCCAAAATCCTTATAAAAACCTCAAATCTTAATTATGAAAACCCTAACTTGATCTTGATAAACCCTTGCTTTAAATCGAACTCTAACTTGCAAAACTAGTTAAAACACCTTAGATTATACCCTAGATTAACCTTGTATGCTTTTAATATTGTAGAAATGGAAGCTATTAATTTCTTGGGAGCTTAGTTTGAGTCGTGGGCTTATAGGTGGAGGAAAAGAGTGTTTTATGAACTTTGTAAGTGATAGAAAATGAGATGAAAGAGCTAGTGATGATCCTTTATATACTACAAATATCCAAGAGACCAAGACTTACAAGATCCATGAATTTAGGGAAGAAAGAAATGGGTCATGTAAGAAAGAAATGGGAGGGGATGAGGTCTTGTAAGATAGTTGATGAAATGTGTAAGTAAACTTTGAAAATAACCAAAACTAGTACATGGTAATATTATTAAGCAACTTGGTATTGATTTGGTGTATGTATTTACATACATAACCGGCCATGGTTGTTTATGTGTAAGAATATATATAATTTTTAGGTATTGGGTATAAGTGTGGGTATTTGGTTAAGACTAGAAAGGTAGAATGGTTTACATTTATGCAAAAAGGTTCTAAATTTTGAAACGTAAACGTTTTACGTAACGTATAAAAATAAAATATAAAAAGTTATAAATTATTTTCGTAAAAATAGTATAACACTTGTTTGATATAAACTTTTATTTGTTTGATGACGGTTTACGTTGATTATTGATTTTTAGTTTACGCGATTTAACCAAACGGTTAAAATTAAAAGTAAACGCGTAAAAGTTTAAAATAAATAGTTGAATATTTATTGGCGTAAAATGACTCAAAAATGTGGGTTGTTACATATAGCATATTACTCATTTAATATATGTTCTCATCTAAATACCTTTTTCTTTAAGAAAAATATGTGTACACGTGCATATAATTGTTAACGGGACTAATTTTAGGGCCCTAAAATATTTGTGGCCCTGTGTGATTGCTCACCTCGCACACCATCAAAGATGGCTCTGGATAAGGATAAGGCATATTACAATTCATTTATCCTTTTTTTCCATTTACAAAATCGCTATATAAGACAAAACACTAATCAATCAATTGAACAATGACAGATTCTTAAAAGGATAAATATTAGGAGAAAGTTGTACTAACTGATGAGTTCATGGAGTATATTATTGCTAAATATGATAAGAATTGGAAGGAAACGATGAAATGGTTGATATCAAACTCAAAGACTTAAGGAAAAAAGCTTACAATGAACCGGGTGTTGCAAAAGGCTAGTATACAATGCATTTGCAAAAGGTTAGTGATATCTGTTGATTATTCTGTATTTGAAAAGTAAAAGGGTGTTTTAATTGTGTGGTTAATGTTTTTAGCTTGTTATATTAATGTGGAGTTTTAGATTTGCTAATTTAAAAGGAGGCTTATGAGGTTATCTATTTGAAAATGAACTTATTGTTTAAGTGTTTATTTTACTTTGAATAGCATTTTAACCAAGAATTGCTTGAATACAAGTTGTATACTGAGTGATTACTTAAGTCCAAGGTGATGTCTGCTTTGAAAGTATCATGATTAGTAATATATGTTGGATTGTTTTGTATTTGGTATGTTGGTATTTGTTAGGATCATAAAAGTGTCGATTATGATAGTTTAGGTGGTTTTAATTATTATTAATGTTTAGACTTTATTTTATAAGTAGAATGTAGTTTGTAATAAGGAGAAATATGCTTCAAGTGAAAAATAGCATATTATCTAAATAATAAGAACTAGATTGCAAATTAGAAAAAATAAAGGAAGGGAAGCTAATCCTTCCCACTACTATAAATACCCCCCTAATCAACATTAGGGGGTTAAGGCTTGTAACTCTTACTTTATCTCCCATTTCTCTTTTCTTTATAAAATTTAAAAAATTGTGAAAGTCTTGCCTTCCTCTCTTAATTCTCTCTATACGAAACCTTTCTACATCGTGTGATTCAAGATAAAACGTGATCTAACAAGTGGTATCATAAGCCATTAGAGATTAAGAGTGATCTATTTCATGATTTGTAGCATTATCGAGTTTGACGTGATGAATTTCGGTACTTTCGAGTGGTTATTTGAGCTTATTGAGCATTTTCGACATCTTATATCATGATTACACTTGTTTTCGACAGCAATTATAGATAAAACGTGATCATTTCGGTTGATTTGAGCAATTTCGGTATCCTTTCTTGTGTAGTATACAATTTCGACAAGGTATTTGATTGATACGAAGAGAATTATTGAAGCCTAATCATTTCAGAAGTCATATTGTTGTTAGATCGAGTTTTAATAGTTATACAAGTTTTCGGTTTTATCGAAACTTATATATTAGGTGTTATTTTCAATTTCAGAAGTTGTTACTGAGTTTTAGCAATTACACAAGTTTTTGGTTTTATCGAAAATTGTGTATTAGGAACAAGTTTCATTTTCGGAATCAGTCTCAAAGTTGTAATAGATACACGTTTTCTCGGTTATATCAAAAAACGTGTTAGGAAAATCATTTACGATATCATTTCATATACTTGACATAATTTCGGTTTTATCGAAATTGTGTTAAACGGGAAAAAGGACAAGTTTTGACATTATAATACGGATTTGTGATTCGTAAAGTGCTCACTTATCTCGGTTTTATCAAAATTGTGATCATTTTCGAATTCTAAGTACTAAAACCATATTTTCGGTTTCATCGAATTTATGATATTCCTTTTTCAAAAACACTTTAAACGGATCAAGTTGCATCAAAATTGATATTATTACGGTTTTATCGTGATTGATATATCAAATTTTGATTGAAAAGTTTTTCAAAAAGTGTGTATATCGAAAATTAGAAACGTTCTGAAAATTGTTTCTGATTTGTCCGAGTTTAGTATTATTCGAGAAAAGTTCTGAAATTCATCTGACCGAAAACAGTATTGTCCGAGAATCACTGTATTCGAGATTCCAATTTTAGGTATTTCGACAACAGTGTTATCGAATTTTGGGAATTCTAGACAATTTGCTTATTTTCGAATTTCGTCATCAAATTTGTGACACGTGTATTATCGAATTTGTTAAATTCGACAAGGTGTCAAATTCGACATGTTGTGAAATTTCTGGTAAATCACAAATAGAACTATTTTTCATCTATAAAGATCTAATCTTTGAGTCACAAGATATGTCGACTTCTAATAGACATCAACAATCTCTTGATGATGTCGGTTATGAGACTAGCCATCTGATGCTTGAAAGAGGCAGTTATATACCATAGGCAAGTCATTCCATAAGGTACCTCAATAGAAAGAGAGAAAACAGAAAATGGCTTAACAAGGCAATTGATGAAGGTCCATATGTGTTCAAAAACTATACTCCTCCTGAGTCCCAAACACCAAGGATGCAAACAGAAGATGTTTTAACAGGAGATGATTTGAAACACTATGAAGCTGAGATTAAGGCGATGAATTTGATTTTAATCTCTATTCTAAATGAGATATATAATTCTGTGGATGCTTGTACAACTGCAAAAGCCATGTGGGAAAGAGTTGAACGATTAATGCGAGGAACTGTGCAAAACAAAGTTGACAGGGAAACACACTTCAATAATGAGTTTGATCAATTCGTTGCTAAACCAGGAGAAGCACTTGTGTCAATCTACAATCGTTTTGCTCAGCTAATGAATAATCTGGAATGAAATGGCATTACATTTCCCTTAGTCACTATCAACACAAAGTTCCTAAACTGTTTACAACTTGAATGACTGAAGTATGTCACTCAAGTTCGTCTTGCAAAATGATTAACAGAAGATACTTATGATGATTTGTTTGATTATCTTCAACAATTTAAGAAACTGGTTAACGGCTTAACGCATCTAGAGCAAAGAAATTGGAAAAGTCTTATGATCCTCTTGCATTGGTGGCACATACGGGTTCCTCTTCTAGAACCCCATCACCTTACTATGTCACACATCATTCTTCAGTAGTTGATTATGATGATGATTATCAAAGGGATGGATTTCAAGACAATTCTGAAGATCCGCTGACTTCTGCAACGATGTTACTTGCTCGCGCGATCACTCAACATTATTCTAATCCAACAAATAATCGTCTTCTTACTTCTTCCAACACCAGAAATCAAGCAATTGTGCAAGCTGATAGAGTCAATATTTAAAGAAGAAATTCTGGTAATGATGGCAGAAATACAAGACGTTTATATGTTCAAGAGGAAATCATTGAGGGTGCTGATCCGTCCAAACTATACCTTATAATATATAATAAAATATAAAATATATAGTAAGAATAGTATAAAAGCAGAATCAATAAAACCGAGAAGTAGTATAGAGCTTTCCCGGGTCGTTTATCCCCGATGAGGCTGGACTGGTAAATCGGTACGATCGAAGATTTGAGTTTGAAGGAAGGAATGAGTTTTGGAAGTTGAAAAAGTCAAATTAGATAATAACAGACTAAAACGTTTAAGAAAAACCTAGAAATTATGAGATTAAACTAGAAAACGAGGGCCCGAATCCCGAACAAAAGGGGGAAAACCTAAAATCTTTAAAAATAAACCTACGAAGAAATTTTTGCTTCTAAACTACTCTAG
>BQNB010076194.1:10415-31230 GCA_026074375.1 Tanacetum coccineum | reverse complement strand
AGAGTATATTAAATGCGTGTGAAATATCTTAAGAGGGATCAACCATATAAGGGGGTAAGGTATTATAAAGACTGTTACCCGATGGTATCCGTTCTACGCACTCGCGTTTCCCTAGACGTGTCAACAGCGATACATATAAAAGCTAGTTTTCTAAAGTCTAACTGTTAGGTCACATTAATCTTGAATCAATCATATCGAATATGTATGCATAGAGAGAATAGTAGAGAGAGGCAAGTATTTGAAATTCAAATGAAATAAAAGGGAGGGAAAATTGAAAGAGTTTGTTACAAGTGCATCACCCTCTAATGAAGATTAGAGGGGTATTTATAGTTAATGGAAGGAGGCTTCCCTTCCTTATTTTCCTAACTTGTCACATCTAGTCCTTAGACTTTGGTAATTATGCTATTTCATTCTTTTAGCATAATATACCTTATTACAAACTACTTTGACATTATTAAAAGAAACACTAATTACTTAAATAATACAAAATCACATAATCGACACTTTTAATAATCCTAACATAATCGTTTCCTTTGGGTATCCTACGAAGATGCACTTAATGGATCTGGATTTAAGTTTGTTTAGTGTGTCATTTAATAAGAGCCTCACAACCCCAAACCTTCAAGTAAGACAAATTCAAGACTTTCCCGTGTCATATTTTATATGGTGTCTTATCAACCTTCTTTGTTGGAACCATATTGAGTATACGTGCAACAGACACCAGAGCATAGCCCCAAAAGGACATTGGAAAAGTTGTTAGACTTATCATAGATCGAACCATGTCAAGTAAAATTCGATTTCTCCTCTTAGACACACCATTATGTTGTGGTGTGTAAGGAGGGGTAAGTTGTGAGACAATATTATGACTCCTCAGATGATCTAAAAACTCTTGACTTAAATACTCGTCTCCTTGATCGGATCAAAGCGCTTTTATAGTCTTTTCGAGTTGATTTTCTACTTCACTTTGGAATGTCTTGAACATTTCAAAGACTTCGTGTTTATGTTTAATCAAGTAAACGTAATTATATCTATTGAAATCATCAGTAAAAGTAACGTAGTAGTTAGCACCTTCTCTAGACGTGGTTCTAAATGGGCCACATACATCACTATGTATGAGTCCAAGTAGATCATTAGCCATTTCGTATGCATGGGTGAAAGGTTTTCTTTCCATCTTACCAGATATACAAGATACACATACGTCAAAAGACTCATCGTTAATTGACTTAAGAAGCCTATCGTGTTGCAGCTTCGCAATGCGTTTCTTGTTTATATGGCCAAGACGACAATGTCATAGAAAAGTAGAATCCAAGTTGTGCTTGGATTTCTTATTGCTACGTGTGTAAGTAGAACGTTCATTTGATACATGATTATGCATATCAATCTCAAAAATACCATCACGAGGAATAACATTAAAATAAAATAAATTATCCTTAGAAACTGAAATAGCATAATAATTTGTAAATTTATGAAGAAAACCATTATCCCATAAACGTGAAAGTGAAATAACCCCTCTAGTAATAGAGGGAGCAAAATAACAATTGTCTAATACAAGAACCATTCCACTAGGGAGGATAAGATCAAAGCTCCCTATGGCTTTGACAGCTGCGTGATTGCCATTGCCAACGTACAGATCCAAAGCACATTTATTCAACTTTCGAATTCCCCTAAGCCCCCAAATTGTATTACAAATGTGAGTACCACAACCAATGTCATAAATCCAGGAATTAGTTTTAGGAAACGAGTAGAGTTCTATAGTGAAGATACCTGATGTGCCAGACGTGTTGGCTTTGTTCTTCTTAAACTTTGCTAAATATAAAGGATAGTTCCTCCTCTAGTGTCTAAGATTGTGACAGTGATGACACTTTGCGTCCTTAGCAGGATGCTCCTTTTTCGCAAGTGGGGGGATCTTGTGCTTGGGGTCGTAAGCTAACTTACTTTTGCCCTTGCTCTTTCCCTTGCCTCGTACTTGCGGTTTAGGTTTTTGGATATGAGCTTGCCTTATAGCTAGGATAGCCAGAGCTTTCTTGGGTATACCTTTCTCTGCAAGTTTCAGCATGACATGCAGTTCAGGTATGGTATTCCCCATGCCATGCATGTTATAGTTTTGAACGAACTGGTCATAGTCCTTTTAGAGTGAAGTAAGAATCAAGTTCACCCCAAGAACTAGAGGCATGGGGTAGCCAAGGCACTCTATTTGGTCCAAGTAGGCTTTCATCTTTAACACATAAGTGCTAACAGATTGGCCTTCCTCCTACTTGCAAGCATGAAATGCCTTGACAGTTTCAAACAATTCATGCTCAGCCTGTTGTTGGAACATTGTTTTTAGTTCTTGTAGGATGTCAAATGCGATGCGGTCCCCCAAGTTCTTTTGGATCTCGGGGGTCATGCTCACCAACATAAGACAAGCTACTTCTTGTTGTTCAACAACCCTACGAGTGTAGGCATTGTGAATAGCAACAGTTTTAGTAGCAAGAGGCGCTTCAGGTAAGGCCTCTGCCAGATGGTGCAACTTTTGTTCATTCCAGAGGACAATCCTCATGTTGCGATACCAGTCCAAAAAGTTGCTACCATTCAATTTCTCCTTTTCAAGAATTCACCTGATTGAGTTGTTTGTGGTTTGATTTGTTGTCATCTACAAAATAAACAAAGTTTAAAAGTTTAGTATTTTCGATAATTAATCATTTTTAAAATTAAGTACCCAAGTTTACAATATTTAAAACAATTAATTTTACGAAAAGGCTAAGATCCTCATTAAGGTTCCACCATCACATCAGTTGATCTGCCAGCAATGGTAGATTTAATAGGTAGGTGACGTTCACCAATTGCAAGACATGTGCAACTCTTAGATCCTATGGGAATCGTGGCACTAGTGAACGAGCTACTAATGTCAAGCTGGCATGTTTAGTCCCATCCTTGCATCGGGTTAAGGATCTTACATGCTTTACTCAATTAAGTCATCCAATTTGAGAACATGTGAAAATATGTATAGGTCTCACGCATAGAGAATAATCACCTTGGGTTATAGTTCACCTACGTCTCACTCAGTATGAAAAGTAATTGCAAGTGATCTTAACAATTGGACGGCATGACTTAAATTTGTGACAGGTATAAATTTTGATGAATACGTGATCAAAAAGTGTGTACGAGGAAGCATGCATTCATCCTTCGTAGCACAAGTTAAAAACCATTTTTAACTTAAGTCTAATCATTGTTTTACTTCTATGGGTATCAAGTTGTCTATTTTAAGGACTAATATATAACCTAAGTGGAACAAATATTAGTTTGGATAATACATAAAATAAATAACAAACATAACAAGATTAAGTGTTATTTATGTAAAAACAAGGATTTAGTTTTAAATCATATTTAAAATTTAAACTAAATCAAGGATTTAGTTTAAAAAATGGTTTGTGTTTCATTTCAAGCTGTATAAAAACATTTGCAAGTTATATACATTCTAACATATATAGTCAGTGATGACATCAAATAACGTCTATTTTATAGCATCATTTATCCTATGTTATTAACCCATTTTGTATAGTTATTGCAAAGAAATGTTACTTAATCGTTTATATTTGAGAATTGCAGTAATTATGGAGTAATTGGTGAAACTTAGCAAAAGACGCGCATTCTGGAGCTTAAATGAAGATATTTTGAAGATTACTGTTCAGAGACCAATACGCCGTATCTATCAAGGAAGATACGGCGTATCCGTGCCTGCACTCACCAAAGACCACAAAAGGAATGAAGATCAATACGTAGTATCCAGAGGACTCAATACGCTGTATTCAAGATATGGAATCAATATAATATTCTGGAAGATATCAAACGTGGTCCCTACTCCAAGAAATACCCAATACGCCGTATCTAATACATGGATACGCCGTATCCAACCGACTTCCAGACCTTATAAATAGAAAACTCAAAAACGAGTTTTAAGTGTGCTAAATCATATTCTCGATACCTAAACCACAAAAGTCAATTTTCAAAGGAGAAAAAGAGCCGAAGAGGTCGAGCAACGTATTCAATTCCATAGGAGACATCGTGTAATTTCATAAACTTTAGTAATCGTTTAGTTTTTGGTATCATTCGTTAACTCGATTAGTTTACTTTGGATAAATTATTACTCTTGTATTTATTATGACGTTTGAAGGCTAATACCTTCGGGTATTAGCCATTATTATGAAGATCTGAATGTTTGGTATTTGTTTATATCGATTTCTTGATTTATCGTTGAGTGCTTGTTTATGTTTATCAATTTATACTTGTTTACGCGCTTTTGTATGCGACCTATCATTCAACTAGATCTAGCAAAGTGGACTAAGTAGATCTAGAGTCCGGGATAGCTCTCCATATAGTAATTTATACATCTAGAATAATAGTTACACAAGTATTGTCCTTCTAAGTCTGTGTCTAGGATACGCTTCGGGCTTAACTAGTTAATTGGATATTGCTGATGGTTTATTGATCGTGTTGACTAGCAGGTGACCTAGATAATTCAACAAATAACGTTCTGATTCCATGGATATTGGACAGTGACTACTAGTGTATAGATTGCCATTAAAGGTAAGTGGGTAAAGTCTCTATGAGCTAGGGTTTAACAAGATCACCATTGCTTTAATCCCTAAGATATATTATAATCAGCAAATAAAGATGCTTTATGCGGATGCTTTAATTATGACAGAATTAATGTGTCTAGGTCTTAGGATGATGTAACGCCTAAGTCTTAAGAATGATATGCCACCTCGAGAGAATAAATCATTGCACTAAATAAACAAACCAACGTTCTAATCGGATTAATAATGGATATACAGTTTTCTTAGTATAAGGTCAGCCGCTCTTTCATCTTTATTCTATCCGCCTTGCGTGGGTAACAGTGTCTTGAATTGATTGTAGTCACCAACCAAACCGGTCCAGTCTCTCAGGCTGAAAACCCCTTTTCCCGTTAGAATTAGGATTTAGACTGACATAGGTTTAGAATAGAATAGAATTAACATAGATTAGCAACCAAATATTAATTAAATTGATATATTTAACCTCTCTCTCAGTGATCGACACCTCTACTTACCACGAAACTACTACCGATCGGGTACACTACCCGTTAAAGTGTTGTTTTTGGTTGAGTCAGCAAAATATAAATTTAAAACTTGAATCAATAAAATATACACCACACAACGACACATCAAGTTTTTGGCGCCGTTGTCGGGGAGTAAAAATTAATCATGATTTTAATTTAAATATTTTGGTTTTTAACATTAGATTAGATCTAACCCTTAGATTAGTGTAATTTAGAGTAGTTTAAATTCTTGTTTGTTTGTTTATTCTATACGGCGTATTCAGTCACTGAATACGACGTATTGGTTATTTAATAAATTTTTCTAGCAAGATTATTTCAGGATGGACGATCCAAACCTTACTAAGGAAGAATACATCAGGCTCGACATTTATACTCGCATTTATTGCTTTATATTTATACTTGCATTTGTGTGTTGGTTTGTATTGTTGTGATTTGATGTATTACTCTGTGAACACTCATCATATTGTGTCACGCTTGATCGGCAATTTGATACGAAACATTTTATGTTTTTAAAAGGAAATATATTCACCCCCCTCCTACGATTTCCACAAATGAAATTGACTTTAGAATATCGTTTAACGAGTCCGACGATGAAGATTGCACGGTAATTTTCGACAAAAATTCATTTTCTTACAAAATATTTTTTGTCAACGATTTAAAAACGGATTCGGAAAATGATAATGATAAAGTCAATATGCCTTTGCTTCCATCATCCAAGCCTACGGTCAGTTATTTTGATGATTTAGACTTCTTTAAAGATTTCGAGAATGAATTTCCAGCCATTGTTTACAATGATGCTCAAACGTCCAAATCAGATTTATTAACCGAACCGATTTTAAACCCTCAACATATCGATGAATTTAATTTGAAAGATGAAACATCATTGTCCGAATGTGATGAAGAGGAACAAAACGTTTTAAACTTTAATGATCTATTTCCTTTTAACGTAATTTATCCCGATGAATTAAAAACAGATACGGACAATGATAATGATAAAGTCGATATTGAACACTCTTCGGGGGAGTTATCTGTCATACCGTTACCTGATGTAATAAATACCGATGTTGGTGCCTATGCACATGGGTCAAATAAGCTTTTGGAAATAAGTCATGATACATCTAATAAATTTTTCAAAACTTAAACTTTTATCAAAGGACTAAATTTTGATATCATGACTTAGAATCATCTTAACAAAGGGATGTCATTCATTTTCCTAATCAAGAATTTATATGTGGCATTTGGCATCCCGTTCGACCCCAAATTGTTTTATAAGGATATGATTAAATTGGGGCAAGTCTAACTTAAAGACTTTTTTATAAACAAAAGTGCTTGCTGGGAGACAACCCGAAATGTAATTTCAATTTTTATCGAGTCTATCTTCCCAGATTTTCTATACGGCGTATCCAAACCGCATGGATATGGTGTATTGACCTTCTGGACGTTATCCAGTCTTTATTTTCAGCACAGTCTATACGACGTATTCATTAAATGAATACAACGTATACACGTATCAATACGATGTATCCTGGGGTATGGATACGGCGTATCGACTTCCTGTACAGTTTTAGGTATTTATTTCAAGTCTAACCAAACGAATACACGGAGATAGAATTGCATTTGTTTTCTGAGAATCTATACAGGACCTCGTGAAAGAAAATCGACGAATGTTGGTGGAGTATTTACAAATCTGGAGATCTCGAAGTGTTGGAGTATTGAAACTTTAAGGCGTCTGTTCAACACGAAATCTTGCTCAATAAATCTACATGGAGAATCTACCGAGCAGACATCAAGGGAGTTTCTCATTCTAATTCTTTTTAATTCTCGTATTTAATGTTTTATATATACAATGAGGACGTTGTATAATTCAAGTGGGGGATGGAATTAGAATGTTTACTTGTCCTATTTTTCACACTAAAATGCTTAAATTATGCTTAAATTTAAAAAAAATTCAAGCATACTTTTGTGAAATTACTTGTTACATAACCCGCACACAATAACCCTTGTTAGATATTGTGAGGATTTAACCTTTCCGTTTCTAAATGTTTACCCAAATTTCACAAAATATGAGTGTGCCGGTGATGTTGTAAACTTTAGAACTTGGCTTGGTATATCTATTCGAGACCACAATAATCAGTATTATGGATTTAATCGGAGTAACTTGTTTAAATTGGTAAATCTTAGGATTACAACCAAATCGCCTATACATGTTGTTTATTAACTAACTACACCGGTTAGTTAACCTCCCGTTAAACCCTTCCACTCTCATCTTTAGAGTGATGATCCACTAGAACAACTCGTAGAGCCAATCCTTTAGGAATTTACACCAACTATTTGTTTTGTTACACCCTTACACCTTAACCTACGTTGTTAGATTAAAGTTTAATTTACAGTTGCTAGTTGCTTAAAGTGTAAAGTTTGTATTTCCCGAGTCTTGTGTCATTTTCTATCTTTAGTGCGGTTGGAAATTTGCACATTGCAAATGGGAATGTATATTAGTAGTCAAAGCTCATGTGATTTTACTACCGTCACAATTATTAGTGAAACCGAAGAACGAAGAAATTACCGAAGGAATTATCCGGAATTATTATGATGATGAAGATGGTGAAACTACACCGAGATTTGAAGAATATTTATGAAAAAAATGGAAAAAATGAGAAAAAAATACAAAAAAAGAGAGAAAGAAAGTTTGAAGATAATCGTTTCGCAAAAAGCATTACCGAAGGAATTATACGAAGGATCGATTATTCGTTGATACGTCTAAAAATCAACGATGTAGAGTATTGTACAAAGTGGAAGATATGGCCAATTGTATTGTAAAGTATGTAAAGTTTTGGGATGATTGGGAAGTTGATCGTTACGGGAACACCAACTAAGGTTGTTGTTTTTGATTTATGATCAAGACTTTTAAATAGTTTTGTCTTAATCATGATAACGGTCGGGAAATAAGTGTCTAGCAACTTGTACTTTAGGCTTAATCTATTTGTTTCTTGATTTTTATTTAACAACAATTTACTTCCCTCTCACCTAATGATTAGCCACTGGTTTTACGCGAATAAGGATTCATACGAACATGCATGTCTATCCCGGCGTTCTGGGTGTGTATGCATGTCTTGTACCTTGTTGGTTTACGACTTTTGGTGAAAGTTAGAAGGTTCCTACCCTATATCATTCTTCATCCTAACCGTTGGTTAAATTCGAATGGGGATGTGATCGAACACACATGTCTATCCTGGCGTTCTGGGTGTGTATGTGTGCTTCAGCTGCCTTGTTGGAGTGGTACTTTTGGTGAAAGATTGTAGAATGATCAAACCGTACGACTTTCCATACAAAAACCCATATTTACCTTTATAAACTTGTTACTCCTTGGCTTTAGTGGTGGAGATGTGTATCCTTGCCAATCTTATGATAGAATACTCGTCACGACCGAGCAATTGAGCGAATTAGTTACATGTTACCACATAGATTAGTTGAGTGATTTGAGTGTTTTCATCTTCCAATTTCGTAAGGTGTTTGTGTTTGTAGTAATTGTAATAGATCGAAAGGTGGTTTTAAACGAAAAATATTCCTTGAAGGGTACATTTATAAACTTCTAAAGGCTAACTTAGGACAAGAAGGATTCAAGTGGGGGATATTTGATGACTTTCATACGTCATTTTATAGCATCATTTATCCTATGTTTATTAACCCATTTTGTAAAGTTTATTTGCAAAGCATTGTTACTTAATCGTTTAAAATTTGATAATTAAGTAATTATGGAGTAATTGGGAAACTTAGCACAAGGCGCGTATTCTTGAGCTTTGAATGAAGATATTTTGAAGAATACTGTTCAGAAGACCAAAACGCCGTATCCATCAATGAAGATACGGACGTATCCGTGCCTGCACCTCCACCAAAGACCACTAAAGGAATGAAATCAATACTCTGTATCCAGAGGACCAATACGCCGTATTCAAGAATATTTGAATCAATATAAATTCTAAGAAATATCAAACTGGTCCCTACCTAGGGAAAATTCTCAATACGCCGTATCCAATACATGGATACGCATTATCCAACCGACTTCCAGACCTTATAAATAGAAAACTTAAAAATGAGTTTTAAGTTTGCTAAATCATATTCTCGATACCTAAACCACAAAAGTCGATTTTCAGAGGAGAAAAAGAGCAGAAGAGGTCGAGCAACGTATTCAATTCCATAGGATACATCGTGTAATTCCATATACTTTAGTAATCGTTCAGTTTTTGGTATCATTCGTTAACTCGGTTAGTTTACCTTGGCTAAATTATTACTCTTGTATTTATTATGAAATTTGAAGGCTAATACCTTCGGGTGGTATTAGCCATTATTATGAAGATCTGAATGTTTGGTATTTATTTATATCGATTTCTTTATTTAACGTTGAGTGCTTGTTTATGTTTATCAATTTATACTTGTCTACGCGCTTTTGTATGCGACTTATCATTCAACTAGATCTAGCAAATTGGACCAAGTGGATCTAGAGTTCGGGATAGCTCTCCATATAGTAATTTATACATCTAGAATAATAGTTACACAAGTATTGTCCTTCTAAGTCTGTGTCTAGGATACGCTTCGGGCTTAACTAGTTAATTGAATATTGCCGATGGTTTATTGATCGTGTTGACTAGCAGATGACCTAGATAATTCAACAAAAAAACGTTCTGATTCCATTGGATAGTTGGACAAGTAGACTACCAGTGTATAGATTACCATTAAACGGTAAATAGGTAAAGTCTCTATGAGCTAGGGTTTAACAAGACCACCATTGCTTTAATCCCTAAGATAGATTATAATCAGCAAATAAGGATGCTTTATGCGGATGCTTTAATTGTGACATAATTAATGCGTCTAGGTCTTAGGATGATGTAACGCCTAAGTCTTAAGAATGATATGCCACCTCGAGAGAAGAAATCATTGCACTTAATAAACAAACCAACGTTCTAATCGGATTAATAATGGTTAATACAGTTTTCTTATATAAGGCTCGACCGCTCTTTTATCTTTTGTCTATTAGCTTGCGTGGGTAACAGTGTCTTGAATTGATTGTAGTCACCAACCAAACCGTGCCAGTCTCTCAGGCTGAAAACCCCATTTTCCCATTAGAATTAGGATTTAGACTAACATAGGTTTAACATAGGATTAGAATAGAATTAACATAGATTAGATAACCAAGATATTAATTAAATTGATAGATTTAACCTCACTCTCAGTGATCGACACCCTACTTACCACGAAACTATACGATCGGGTTATCATGCCCGTTAAAGCTGTTGTTGAGTCGGCAAAATATAAATTTAAAACTTGAAACAATAAAATATACACCACACAACGACACGTCATAAGCCATCTTGCATGCCTTTCTCGATAGCTTTGCTAATAGTTATCCCAAGAGCAAAGAGGTATTCGGGTGAATTCAGGCACTTAGCAATGGCAAGTTCAATTTCATAAGTAAGAAGCCATCTGCGTCCAACAATGATAGTAATAAGATGCGGGTAGAACCTCTCCTCCAGGTGAAGGGTCATCTCAACGAAATCAGTATATAACTTGTCAAATTTGTCATTAACAACCTTCAGCTGAGCATCCTGAAATTCCTCGAGCCGCTCTGCTAAATTCTCATAATGAGAAAGCTTCACTTTGAGTCCGGAAGAAGAAGCCTGTAGCTCATGCACCTACAATCATGCGGAAGCAAACAGATAAGAGGATATGTATATATATTAAAAAAATCCTAAGTATAAAAGTACGTACCTGATCAACAAGATTGTCATTTTGGGACTTGATGAAAGTAAGCTGGGCATTTGAATCAGTCAGTTCACATTACTTTCTTACCACCGAAGCTTCCAGATCCGTCACCTTCACATCCAGAGAATTGCGCTCCTTTTCAAGGATGGTGTTGCGCTTATTCAAAGCGTTTACCTCATCCCGAAGGGACTTCTCTAAAGTCTCAAAGTTGGAAGCTTCAACAAGGAGACGGATGGCTTCCGCAGCTTCCGCCTCTTTCAACAACATCTGAGCATTAAGACTCTTAATTTCTTCATCTCTAGCCTTCAGTAACCCATCTTTCTCCTAAACAATAGACTTCAACATTCTCTTCTCTCTAATATTGTACTCAACACACATCCTTACCTCAGCGTTGAGAGACATTTAGCGAGCAGCCCCGACATTAAATTCAATAAAGAGCTGGTAATGTTCCATTCCGCGAACAGATGCAAAAAACTTAGGGGGAGCGAACTCGTCAACTATCTCACGGCAAACACCACCATCATCAAGACGAGAACCATTAGTCATTTTCCACTGGGGAACATAAATCTTTTGAAGGTCAGAGTTGAGGTTGATAACGATGCGGATACCACCAACAAGGAAATCACTGTCAGTAAGATCCGTAAAGCCACCAATGGCAAGATCAGTTCCACCAGCTGAAGTAGAGTCAGCGGAAAATAGAGAGGGTTTAACAATTTTCTCTTTAACAACCACAGCAGGATCAGCAGTTGAGGTAATAGTAGTAGAAGCTGTGATTACCGGAACGAAAGGCCTGACAAAAGAATCAACCCAAGCCTCCGCAATATTAGCACCAGAATGGTGAGAAGAGTCTAAAGAAATAACGAACCTTTGCGGAGCACTGATAGTTCGAAGATTAAGTTCGGTTATGGAGTCGATGCAATCTTCACCCTCACGCTCTGGCGTGGCGGATACAGAGGATGTCAAAAAGGCAAAGTAGGAATAGGCTCACCCTTGACCTCAGCATTCTGCACAGCTTCAGCAAGCAATTGCTGAACCGCAGACATAGACTTGCCACCTACGGAAGCCCCGCTCGGGGTTCCGTGATCCTCCTTTAACCTTTTGGGAGGATGCGGAGGTCCACCAGCATCAGCAACAATGGTTTTCCTTTTCTTTTGACGCCTTGGCTGCAACGAAATCACATCCTCAACAACAGTATCAGTGGTCTCAGTAACTGGCTGAATATTAATACCTTACCCACCCCCACCACCGGTAAAATCTCCTTATTCCGTCTGGGTACCACTACCGCCCTTATCAAACAGTTTGTCAACACTGGCGTCCAACTCCCTCTCGCCAAGCGCGAGTGTTATAAATAGATCTATTTGGGATTGACATCCCCGTTCGGGTGAGTAGCGCTCACTAGGTTTGACGGATTAAACCAACAGACGTATACCATGTCGGATTTGGGATGTTGCGGGTTGAACATCTACACAGGCACATTGTTGGCATTAATTTGCAATTCATAGATGTCGTAGCTTCAGTGTCATGAGCTTAGGGAATCGAAATTACATTTTTGTGATATTGTATGTGTTACAATAGTCATGCACTTTGAAATCTTGCGGTCCTACTTTATACATTACTTAAACCTGTGAATTCACCAACTTTATGTTGACGTTTTAAAGCATGTTTTTCTCAGGTCAATAAGGCAAGTGTTAGGATTATGAAAATCCATGTAAAAGACTCGGTCACCCCGTGTTATATCTAGTATTGGTTAGCTCGTAGTCTTAGTTTTAATCGTTTAGTTACCATACGACTTATGGTGTTGGGCCGGGTCTGTACCCACTTGTTAGCCCACTCCATGGCCCATTTAGGGGAACCAAACTCTTGTATAAATACCCCTTTCTAGCCATGGGAAGGGGTTGGATGTTAATTTTATCACAAACACACACTTAGTGATTTTCTCTATCTAGAACTCCTACTTTCTCTTTCTAGATAATTCGGCCAAACATTAATCCTAGGCTTGTGTTATGATATCCAATATACTACAATTGGTATCAGAGCCCATGGGATGATTAGACAGATTGTGTATGCGTTTTCTTGGTTGGTTTAGATCAAAAGTTTGGTTTTTGAAGGTTTATGGTCTTTTTCTTGACACTCTTTGATTCTCACGTTTGTGATGTTAAAGTTAGTGTTCTTATAGTTGTTATAACCTTCTAGGATCAAGTTGTACAAAAGAAACCAAGCAAAAAAGTTCAAAAGGGTGATTTTTTAGGTGTTTTTAGGTGAAAAAGTTCGTATTTTTCTTCACTATGTTTTGCCTCTCTGAGTCATTTTTCATTGCGTTTTGCCTCAAATAGTACACTGCGTTTTGTCATCTTGTATTGTACAATAGTACTGCGTTTTTTCGTATTTGGGGTTGCGTTTTGGTCACTGCATTTTGGTTATTGAAGGTTGCGTTTTGCCTGCTTGAAGACCTCACTGCGTTTTGCTTCAAGACCTCATTGCGTTTTGCTTCAAGACCTCATTGTGTTTTTCTTCAAGACCTCACTGCGTTTTGCTTCAAGACCTCATTACGTTTTGCTTCAAGCTATCACTGCGTTTTGCTTCAACATCACTCGTTTTTGATTAAAGACTTTCCATTGCATTTTGCACCTTGAAGATCATAGTAGCGTTCTTGATAGAAAGTTACTCTGGCAAAATTTCATTCATCATTGCGTTTTGCTTCAACATCACTGCGTTTTGCTCAAGTCCTCCATTGCGTTTTGCTTGAAGACCATATCCTGCGTTTCCGTCCCCCCCCCTATAATTAGGTATTCCCTATGGCAAAAATTTATTCCTTTACTGGTTTTGTCTAGGTTCTTCACTGCGTTTTGCACCTAAGTTTCATTAACTTCATTACGTTAATATATTTCAACCAAACCAAATCAAAGCAAACTACATATCACTATATCAACAAACAAAATCATCACTTTTAACATCACAATCATCTAATCATTGTACCTATCCAAATTAGGTTTATAATAATACAGTAATTCAACCATGTTCAGTACATTTTAGAGATATTCAAGCGGCCGCTTCCATACCCGCCCACCTTGCTCGATAGGACTGATTTTACGAATCATGGTCACAACGAATCTGATTGTACTGTAGGGGAAAGGAAAATAGATTGCAAATTCTTCAGTCGATTGATCAAGGACCATTTGAGCTTGGAACCACAAGGGATGCCCTCGGAACTACCCCTGAGGGATGTGTCCTTCTTGGACCAGAAAGGCCTCGTACACATGAGGACCTCAGTGACACGGAGAAGAAACGATACGATGCAGAGTTCTGTCCAACCAATATTGTGCTTAAGGATTCCCAAATGACTATCTACAAGCTCATCGATCACAATTTGCGCAAAAGAATTTAGCAAGTAAAAATGCTTCTGGCTGGTTCTGAACTCACAAAAGAAGATAGAGAATCTCAGTTGTACGATGAGTTTGAGAGGTTCAAGATGCTTCCAGGTGAAAATATCAATGAGTACTATGTTCGCTTTCACAAGCTGGTCAACGACATGAGGAGTATCAGAATGACAATGCCTAACATTCAACTGAACTCGTTCGTGAACAATATGTCACCTGAATGGGATAGGTTCGTGACAGCCGTTGAACTCAACAAAGGTCTGAAAGAGACAAATCATGAACAGCTGTATACATACTTAAAAACAACATGAGATGCATGATGTACCAAGATCGACTGATTATTGAGTGAGAATCACTTCCAGACTATGAATGATCAACTTGCATTGTCGTCAACAGGTCCATCCTCATGCCCAATCATCACATGTCCAGTCTCATCAATATCCCTCCTCTTCAACAAACCCTCCAATCACCACATATCACCAATTCCTGAAAACATCACCAAATTGACTCCGATACACTCAACTGATGAACTTCTTGATCAACCTACCAAACAAAATGGCTGCTCCCTTGCCCAAATCCTTCGTGCAACGCTTCCTCAGGACCAACAAACAACTTCACCTCATCTAACACTCGAATCAAGCAACAGTCAAGATGGTCGGGGTGTAGTTCTGGATGTTCAAGGGCGGAAGGAATCAGAATCAGAGGTATTTTGCTCGGGGAAATGGTACAGCAGGAAATAGGGGTACACAGAATAGAGTTGGGAATGCCAATGCAAGTCAAGGGAAACCGGTCAAGTGTTATAATTGTAATGGCGTTGGACAAGATTACAATGGAATGTACTCAACAAAGCTTCACAGAATTCTGATTATGTTAAGAGAGTGTTGCTGATGCAAGCCCAAGAGAATGGTGCGGTTTTGGATGAAGAGGAACTACTCTTTCTGGCTGGTGAACAGGGCAACATTTTGATGCAGATGTAGATAATCAACCAGTCCAAGACTTAGCTCTGAATGAGGATAACATCTTCCAGGTAGATGAATGTGACGCTTTCGATTCAGATGTTGATGATGAACCGACTGCTCAGTCAATATTCATGGCCAATTTATCCTCAGTCGGGTCAGCAAATCCACAAGCTGGTCCATCCAATGCATCAATCTTATCTGAGGTACATATTCTAGAAAATGCTATTGATCATAGTGTCTCTAATCAGGACGAACATGAGATTCATAATAAAGTACAACCGTCAGATGTTATTGACACAACTAGTGTCCATATGGGTAACAGTAATGTTATTCCATATGAACAATATTTGTCGGTCAATGACATTTCTGGTGTACCAAGTTGTGCATCTTCCGCCCTAAATAGTGTATGTGTATCGCCTGTTAATGATGCGTTCGTTCCTCATGACCCAATAGCCACTGAACTTAAGATCTACAAGGAACAGGTTGCCATTTATGAGCAACGTGCTAAGTTTGAACTGACTCTATAAAAAATCTTTTTAAATTAAAAAATGTGAAACAACGAATGGATGATCAAATGCGTATGCTTATTCAAAATCGTAATAAAACGGAAGAAAATCTTAAAAAGGAACTTCATTCTTTCAAGTTACAACTTAAGTCAACTATGGAAAACAATAAGATAATTGAAGAAACTGTAACGACTTTGAAACAAGAGTTTAAACAGAAAGAGTCAAAATTCCTGACTGATTTTTCCAATTTGAAACACCTTAACAATAAACTTGAGAATAAGCTTCACTCAAAAGATCAAATACATTCAAAATGTCATATGAATGTTTAAAATCCTAATACGGTTGTCATGATCAAATCAGACTAAAAAACCTACACTAGGTGCCATAACCCTTTTACCTTAGACAGGCCAAAAAGGCCCAACCGGGACTATATGACGGTGATGAACTTATAAGCTCATTCTGTGCGGTAATTATATCAAAGTTTGAGAGAATTAGAGTTAGCTGATGCTAATAGGAAAAATGTATGTGAAAATGAATGTCTCTGTCTGTGTGGTAAAGAGGGTTAACATTACGCCTCCTAACTACTCAAAGAAATATTTCATGGCACATTTACCCTCAGACTAACTGACAACTGAGCAGTATTTTAGTTCCTTAGTTCTAGCAAAACGAAAGGCGAGGAGCTAAGGCCAGAGCTAAAGGCAATGCAAACACCCCTGCCTGTCTTACACCGGCCCATCTTGTCCCTATTTTTTTTTTTTTTTTTTTTTTTTTTTTTTTTTTTTTTTTTTATTTTTTTTTTTTTTTTTTTTTTTTTTTTTTTTTTTTTTTTTCTTTTTTTTTTTTTTTTTTTTTTTTTTGAACGCTTCCAACTACATGTCAAGTAATATTGGTTGTATTGTAATTACTCAACTATTTTGGATTTTGAGAAACTTGTAAAGAGCGTATCACACCAACAGGCATAAACTGAAGGGGAAGGGGTTTTGAACAAACAAAAAGTGTTACTTAACCAAAGTAATTCCATTTTGCAATCTACTCAAAGAACATTTTGCAAGGAATTACAAAAATCTTTAGGTCATAAAAATTAGGGCAATGAAAGCTGTTTTTGAAAATTTGGAAGCCGAAGTGGACCAGAATGAGACAGGACTTACGGAGTGGTGAGATTGAACGGAAAAAACCTTCTCATCACCAATGAGAACTTAGTTGCTGAATGTTTGTCCAAAGATGTGTTTTATACTGCAACGGATTCTGTACTAAACGTGTCTAGATTTTCTGACATGCATGATGCTTTCACTAGTGCTCAAAAACGTTATTGCCGACCTTGAATCTGAAAAATTTTAATCTGAGAAACCTAGATTCAAATGATGATCAACAACTCAATGATAGTAAACATTTCTCCAAAACTGGGAGTTGAACACTTCAACTTACAATTAAAGTATTCAAAATCTCAAAGAACGTTTTGGAAACAAAAAACAGTGTACTCTTCGGAGTCCTTATTTGATTCACTGTTTGTGATTGGGAAACGATGAACAGATTCAAAGTCGAGGCAATACGATTCGTGAATTGAAGCGATCTTTCTGAAAGTAATCTTCTGGTCGCCTTAATAGAAGGCAAGAATCGTGATTATCAGATTCCCATTTTTTGTATTAATGGCTTAGATTTCTCAGAGTCGCAATAGAATTTATACTGCAAAGTGCTCAAATGCCATCTTCACGATATCTCAATTGATGCTTTAGGGCGATGAAAATTGGGCTCAAAATTTAGTGTAAGTAAGGCTTATTATAGGAGGTTGGTGGAATGGATTCAATTAGAAATGAACGCTTTTTGATAGTTGCCATAATTCGCATCTTGACTCAGAAAGTAAATCTCTTATTGTTTATTCTTTGAATGATGACATACACCTATAGAACGGATTAATCTTAGATCAGTGTATTTACATATACTGTGATCACTTATACCTTATTTAGTAAAACCCTATAGGTGCTGCTCCATGGTATGTTATCTTTAGATGGTTGAACCCGCATATTCCTCTCTCAATTCTAGAGAGAAGTCGAGATGCAGTGCTATCCTAGAAGCTATATCGAACTTGCCTGTAAGGGTAATAACAGGTTAAGATAACCTTCCGTGACAATTAGTATGGGTTATGTCTATGTAGAGTTAAGAACCATTGGGACGTAACTTTGCATTCTGCTACATCTTGGGGTCCGCTTTTTTAATCTAATTTTCGCGCTGTTTACTAATAGAATCACTACTTCATGGTAATTCGCCTTGTTTTACCTAGATCATCTATGTATATCTATGGAGAAAAATGCTAATATAAAGGTTCCTAACAGAGTTCGGTTCGGAACGCGCGCACTCGCAGTACATATAAACCAAAATGCCTTTTCATCACGATCAACTTAGTTAAAAAAGGGAAGTACTTTTGTTATTCGACACCAACGATGAAAATGAACCTCGATAATAACACACCACAACATGTTAAAACACACAGCAAATAAATTCGACTAACGTTCCTGGAATTCCCCTCTTCAGGAGTTTAAAAGTGCATCATGCAGCTAGCATGTCAAAGCCTAGGAAGCCAAATACAAAGAAAGAAAGATTGGACTTGTTCAGCTAAAAAACTAAAGAAGTGCCCTCTTGACACATGTGAGAGCAGCCCCATTATTAGGATGAATAAAGTCGAAATAAGAACAATAAGTATCATTTGGATTTCTAGTTTAGCTATATAGCGTTAATGTAATTAATTTTGAATTATAATACTTTCTTGCAAAAATTGTTAACAAATGCTTAATTTTCGGTTAATCACATGATCAATGTGTTGTGCGTTCTGAGATGTGTTGTGTGAAGCCAATCCTCTGCCAACAAAGTGTGGCGGGTTAAGCACGTTAAACAAGTTTGGAAGGCCACAGGAAAATTGTTTACCACAGTCGGGCCATATCTAGTGGGACACACTGGGAGATATAACCTTTAGGAGATCAGTGGGCTTTAACTAGGAATACTCCACCTAGGTCCTTGCCTACAAAACAATGGAAAAGCCCACTGGTTAGACTTCTTCCGTTTTCTGTTTGGGAAGAATGTGCCCTTTATTTAGGTCTACTACTCTTAAGGTAAACTGTTTGACAACGGATCCTCAGGTAACTATTGCCATCTTGTAGCATATAATCTTGCGTGCACTAACCAACCAGACCCCAATTGCAATTGGGGATCCAATGTTATTAATATATCCATTTTGATTTTGTTTTAAATGCAGTACACTCTTGTGTTTACAGATCGTTCTCTGGTATTTGGACTTAGGCTGTCTAAAACTTATGGGGGGGACTGGAGATCGCTCATGGCTCAGGAATTTCGTGAAAAAAGTTTTATATTGGGACTGTTCGATTCGAAAACGACCATTTTGGTGCAATTATGGGTTATGGGGATTATGTCATTGGTGACAGTGTAATTTCCAGGGTATACTATGTAGAAGGACTTGGACACAACCTTTTCTCTGTATGCCTCGGTCAATTTTGTGATTCAGATCTTGAAGTTGCCTTCAGAAAGCACACATGCTTCGTCCGAGACTTAGATGGTGTCGACCTTATTAAAGGAAGTCGTGGTACGAACTTATACACCATTTCTGTTGAAGATATGATGAGGTCCTCTCCCATTTGCTTACTGTCTAAAGCCTCCAAGAACAAATCCTGGTTATGGCATCGTCACCCGAATCACTTAAACTTTGGCACTCTCAATGATCTAGCTCATAAAGATCTTGTTAGAGGTTTACCTCGGTTGAAGTTTGAAAAGGATCATTTGTGTTCGTATATCAACTTGGATAAGAGCGGAAAGCTACCCACAAACCCAAAGACATTAACACCATTACGGGAGTTTACACACCTTTCACATGGATTTATGTGGACCACTAAGAGTGCAGAGTATAAATGGGAAGAAATACATTTTGGTAATAGTCGATGACTACTCCAAGTTTACATGGCTGAAGTTTTTGAGATCCAAGGATGAGACTCCTGTTTTTGTAATCAATCTGTTAAAACAACTTCAAGTCGGTCTCAACAAAACTATCCGGTTCGTGCAGACTGATAATGGCACCGAATTCGTTAATAAAAATTTGACAGATTTTTATGAAAGCGTTGGCATTACTCACGAAAAGACCGTTCCGAGAACTCCTCAGCAGAATGGCATTGTTGAACGAAGGAATCGCACTCTTGTTGAAGCTGCTCGGACAATGCTAATATTCTCCAAGGCTTCCTTGTTTCTTTAGGCAGAAGTTGTGGCTACTGCCTGTTACACCCAAAACCGATCCCTTATACATACTCTTCACAACAAAACCCCATATGAACTAGTGCATGACAAGAAACTGGATCTCTCTTTCCTACGTATATTTGGGGCTCTCTGCTACCCAATAAACGACAGCGAAGATCTTTATTTGGCAGTTTTTGTCTGTTTTTGGTCATTTAAGCTCGTTTTTAGAGGTAAAAGATATGTGTAATTAAGCACTTATCAATAATCTACAACAAACGGACCCGTCAAATAATGGAAACTATTCACGTTACATTCGATGAGCCGACTGAGCAAACGGCTCCTATTCACTCCAGTTATGGACCCAATCCTAACCTTTTGACGCTTGGACCTATTAGTTTAAGGCTCGTACCTAATTCTGCTCCTGCTATTCCGTATGTACCTCCTACCAATAAAGACTTGGAGCTGCTGTTTCAACCAATGTTTGATGAATATTTTGAGACTCCCACGGGTGATCATCAGATGCCTCATATCCCCGCAGTTCCACCCCCGGTCATTCCAACCGGTCCATCAGTATCTTGATCCTTTGATAACGATGAACCATCAGGTAGTCATTCATCATCATCCTCGGCTCATCAATCATCTTCGGTACATCACGGTGTTGTAACTGAGCATTCTTTTAAAGTAAATCCGTTTGCTGCAACTGAGCACGAATCAGTACTGCAAATCTGCTGTTACTGAAGACTGCTGGTTTTAAGCCATGCAAGATGAAATCCATGAATTTGATCGACTGGACGTATGGGAATTAGTGCCACCTCCAGACTGTGCAATGATTATTGCTCTCAAGTGGATTTATAAGGTGAAACTTGACGAGTATGGTGACGTGTTGAAAAACAAGGCACGTCTTGT